>JAJHZJ010000007.1:0-210000 GCA_023548195.1 Bettongia penicillata ogilbyi | reverse complement strand
TTTACTGGGGAATTTTTGCTGACCAACTCCAGCTTTAGGAAACTTCCTAAAGACATAGTTTCTGCCTCCTTACTTCATAGTGTGTGTTTAATATTTTGGGCTAATGTTACTTGTATATGTTTCATATCTTCTTTCTAGACTTTAAGTCCCATGAGGGCAAGGGCTACATTTTATCCAGAGTCTATATTATCCTTAGCAACCAGAACAGTGACTCTTTTCACAGAAGGACTTTAATGCTTACGCAAATGTTTATTGAGTTTCTTATTGAGAGTAGGCAACTTCTAAGGGTCCTATGAATTGTAGAAATAATGAGGGTATTTAATTATTAGTTGTGTTGTCCTCATCTACTCACTTTATTTCCCTCAGTCTCAGTGTTTTCTCCTGTACAAAATTACAGGGTTCAACTCAATGCCCTCTAAGGTCCTTTCAAGTTCTATATCTGTGATCTTGTGCTGCTAAATAAGTCATGAAGAATTTGATTTTCAAGCTCCATGCACATTCTGAACAAATGGCATCAGTGGTTTTGCCCTAAGGCCTGTGGTCTAGATGGGGTGGGGAAGTGGAAGGGCAGCGATGGGATGTCAGGAGCTGGGAGAGGGGTGTGAAAGAAAGGATAGAGTTGGTAGTGTCAAATTAGAAGTAGGGGAATAGTTATGTGGATAAAGAATGTTAATGGGAAATCTTTGGGGTTGGGGTTTTCCTTCTTGTCCTGGCTTCCTCGCATCCATTTGATTGATTTTTTTCTTGAATTGCTTCCATCCTAAAATGCTCACTAGGAGGCTAGAAAGGATGAGAAAGAATAGAATGGGGATAAGGCACAGTGTTAAGGTGGTCATTTTCAGTTGGGCAGGTTTCCACTGCTCTCATAGCAAATGCTTCTCATACTCTAGCCACCTTCCCTTTGCTGTAGAGAGACTACAGACACTGAGGGAGAACTATTCATGTAACCAGACTCTCTACGCGGCTCAGCCATGAAGAGAGGCCTCACCTAGCTTTTTTCTTTCTCTCCTTCCAACATAACCAATTCTACAGCCACGATCTAAATGCCAAGTTGGGGACACCAAGCCAGAAGCCTGTGCCCTTTCCACTTTTAGCTGCTCTGTGGGCAATCTCAGAATGGGAGAGAGGCTGGTATTCTGATAGGCACGTTATTCCTATAGCTCAGCCACCCTGCTTTCCTGACTATAGTGACAAGAAGGAGCTGATAGGAAGAGATCTGTTGAAGTTGAAAACTTGTCTTCCCTTTCTTTTCCCTTTGCTCCTGGTCCTATCTCACAACTTAGAGACCATACTCTTGGGCAGGGAAGGGTGTGAGCATCTGCTGGCTAAGAGGAAGAAAGAGGTATCCAGTGACAATAGAATATGGAATACAGTAGGAAAAAGAGGAAGGGAATGAAATTTTCAGTGGCAGCAAAGAGTTCCAATTTTGTTCAGCTGGAGTGAATATTCATGTGAAAAGGTGTTGTACTGTATACCAAGATAAAGCCAAAATGGGCACACAATTTAGATATAAAGGCTGATACTATAAGCAAATTAGGAGAGCAAGGACTAGTTTATCTGTCAGATTTATGAAGAGAAGAATTTATGACCAGAGAGAGAGAACATCATGAAATGTGAAATGAATGATTTTAATTACATTAAATTGAGAAATTTTTGAACAAAGTCAATGCAATGGCAGAAAGCTTGGAAACAGTTTTTACAGTCAGAGTTTCTGATAAAGACCTCATATCTAAAATATATAGGGAACTGAATCAAATTTATAAGAATACAAGTAATTCTCCAATTGATAATTTGTCAAAGGATACGAACAGTCAGTTTTCAGAGGAAGAAATTAAAGCTGTCTTATAGACATATGAAAAAAATGCTCTAAATCACTATTGATAAGAGAAATGCAAATTAAAACATCTCTGAGGTACCACCTTACATCTATCAGATTGGTTTATATGAAATAAAAGGAAAATGAGAAATATTGGAGATGTGGGAAAATTGAAACACTAATACATTATTGGTTGAGTTGTGAACTGATTCAACCATTCTAGGGAGCAATTCGGAACTATGCCCAAAGGGCTATAAAACTGCATACCATTTGACCCAGCAATATCACTTCTAGGTCTGTATCCCAAGAGATAAAAAATATTTATAGCAGCTCTTTTTGTGGTGGCTAAGAATTGGAAATTGAGAGAATGCCCATCCATTGGGGAATGGCTGAACAAGTTGTGGTATATGTATGTAATGGAATACCATTGTGCTATAAGAAATGATGGGCAAGTGGAGTTCAAAAAAATCTGGAAAGACTTATATGAACTGATGCTAAGTGAACAGAACCAGGAGAATGTTGTACACAGTTACAGCCACATTGTACAATGATTAAGTTCAATAAGCTTAGTTCTCCTCAGCAATGCAAGATGAAGGGAAACTCCAGAAGACTCATAATGAAAAATGCTATCCACATCCAGAGAAAGAACTATGGATTCTGAATTCAGATGAAAGGATACTGTTTGCGTACTCTCTCTTCTGTTTTGTTTTGCTTTTCTTTCTCATGGTTCTTCCCTTTGGTTCTAATTCTTCTTTATAACATGACTAATGTGAAAATATGTTTAATATGAATATATATGTAGAGCCTATATCAGATTGCAAGCAGTCTTGGATGGGGAGAGGGAAAAAAGGGGGAGAAAATTTAGAACTCAGAATTTTATGGAAGTGAATGTTGAAAACTAAAAATGCATTTTTTTAAAAAAGGAAGGTTGCTGTATGGTGGAATCTGCCTATTTGTTACATTAAGCATCTGACATTAGTAAAAGTTTTTATTTCCAATTACTACTCTAAGTATTTTGATTATTTCTTTAGAAAGTAAATCAGAACACTCAGTTTCTGATATTTAGGAACAAACCATCTGGTTTGTGATTTATCTTATCCCTTTCTTTCTCTCAGTAATAATTATTTTTGGCCATTTGCAATTGTGGAAGGTGAGAAGGAAAAGGTGAAACTCAAATCAGATTATTTCCCAGCATTAGTAAAGAATTTACTAGGAGAACAGATAAAGACATTGTAGAAAATTGGGTTTCTCAGTTATCTATGAGTTTCTTGCACTTGCTGTTACCATGAGTAATTAAGAAGTAGATATACTGCTGTATTTATTTTAAAGAAAATTAAAGTCAGGTATATCCAGAGTGCTTGGATAATTTATTTTATTTTACTGGAAAGTTCTATTGGTATCTTTTAAAAAAAACCTATATACACTTTCTGATAAACTGAAACCGCCTTATAGCAAAGACAAACAAGTAAGCAAAGTCATCCTATGCAGTGACCCCATCTAGCAGTGAATGCCTCAGTTAGCACCTGTGTTCCTCACCTCCCTACCAAGAGGAGGTAGTGGGTTTCCTTATGTCTTTGGGTACCAATATTGGTTACTACCATTATTGTTTTCTTTTAATTAACTTTTACAAAGGCATATTTACTGAAAAGTTATAGCAAGCACTGTAGTACAGCAACATCTCACAGTGGGAGCATATCCTCCCCTCTCTAAACCTTGGACTCTGGGAATAGTGGGTTCAAATTTAAAGTGGCCTCTGAAACAACAGAAACAAAGAACCCTCTCCCTAATCCCTCTGGGGGATGAATTCCCCCCTGAGCAATCATTGTCTTCTTCCTCTGCAAGCTTTATCAAATTCACTTCTGGGTGAAGCCTAGCTTATGGATGAGTTGCTCCCTTACTCACCAGGTCTGGGTCCTTAATTTAACCAGTAACTGCTGTCACCAGCTTTAGGATAACAGTTTTAGTTGGCTCTGAAACTCACTCCTCTCCAGTACCCCCTTGACTTGGGACCCCTTCCCTTCCTCCGATTGGAAAAGGTTGAGTATGGGCATCTGAGAGTTCCTCCCAGGTCCTCTATTTAAGGAGGGTGCCTGGTACAGTCTGCTCATCTTTTTCCCACCTGGATGTAGGTCTTCATCTTCCAGGTACCCTTCCTCTGCCAACTGTCCCCTTCCTTTTCAGCTACTTTTTATGTGTTGTCTTTCCCTATATGATTGTAACTCATCAAAGGTGGTCACTATATCTTTTTTTTTTGCTTTCCTAGTTCTTAGCATAGTAACTGGCACATATAGGTACATAATAAATATTTATTGACTGACTAACTCATTGAATTGTCAATGACACCTTGGATGACTATGATAGGTTTTACAATCTTAATGGTGATTTGGGTTCTTCCATTAAAGCATATGCATTCACTCAAGATCAGAAAGGTTAGATATGACCAAGGCAGAAAAAAAGCAGAGGTGCCACCATGTGTTCATGAGCATATAGCTGCCTGGTGGGGAAGGGGTTCCTCCATCTGATAGCTCACAGCACTTCTTGCCTCTCACAACCAGGGAAAAGTGAGTCATTGCCTTTAATTTTAGTTCAGCTGCCTTTAAGAAGTGCTTTCATTTACATTATAGTAGTTTGATGATGATGGATTTAGAGTTGGAAAGGACCTTAGAAGTTAACTAGTACAGCTTTTTCATTGACAGATGAGGAAACCGAGGCTCAGAGGTTACATGACTTGCCAAGATCACACAGGCAAATGAGAGAGTCAGAATTTAAACCCAGACCCTCTAAGTTCAAAATCAGTAACCTCAATTATTTATATTATTCTCTTAGTATTTGAGTAAGTTGTAAAAATGTGAGTAGCTTCCCAATGTAATAATTGGAATGGCAACCATTCTTAAAGCTTATTTAAGTTAAGTGATTCACGTACTGTTGCCAATCAGGGCTATTCTATCTCGTTTCTCCGGTGTACTTTTTTCTATATTAGATTAGACTTATATTAAATTGATTAGACTTATATTAAACTGTACCCCAATGGGCTAAGTATCCTTAACTCTGAGGTAAATAGAATCTAAGGGAAAACTGAACCTTGGTGTTGTTTTCACTTCCATCATTACTGCCTGTGTCCCACCATCCAATCAACAGACATTTTATTAAGTGCTTACTAGGTAATAGGTACTGTTAGGTGCTGAAGATAAAGTCACTTAATTGTGATCCTGAACGGGCTTATACTCTAATGGAGAGAAAGCAAGTACATAAATAACATATAAAGGAAATGGGGAGTAGGCTTGTGATTTCATTGGTGCATAAGGAACTTCCCAGTAAGGAAACTCCCTGCACCAGTGAAACTTATGGTTTAAAAAACTTATGGTCTTGGAGAATAACCTACAATATTTGTATCAAACTCAAGCATGCTGCTGTAACCAGATTAAAATGTAACTGAGAAATGTTTAACAAGCTAAATAAGAATAAAATACAATAATGTTCAGTTGTGATTTTCTAAGTCTATGAGCAGCCTGCAGGGATCTGTTTCTCTTTGAGTTCAACACCACTGGGAGAAAAATGAAAGTCTTGACGTACCCCATAGCATCTAGCCAGCATGGGTTAGAAGTGGGATTGGAGCTGAGGCTTTCTTGACTTCAAGGTCAGGCCTCTATCTTGCTTTCATAGAGGAATCTGGGGGAGTTGTTGATCAAGCACTGGGCTTAGAGTCAAAAAGACTTTGGTTGGAATGCTGTTTCAGATACTTAGGAGGTATGGGACCCTAAGCAAATCATTTGACTTTTCTCAGTTTCAGTTCCCTCATCTGTAAAATGGGGATAATAAAAGCATCCATCTGACAAAATTGTAGTGAGGTTTGAATATATATATACATATACACATATATATGTATGTACATAATTTTTGTAAGTCTTACATTTCTATGGAATGTTAACTATGAAGAAAATAAATACAAAATAGATGAATAGACATACGTTGATGAGGAAGACTTCAGGAAAAGTTTCATTCCGTTTGGAATCCTTGTTACGTTCTTCTGGGGATGTATTAACAACTCTTGGTTTGGTCCCACGGATGTGCTTTTGGGCCTCCTGTTGTCTCCTCTGTGTGTGGCATGAGGGGAGACATTTGAGACCAAGTTCTCTTAAGACAAAGACTCCAGGCATCACTTCTGGATTCTAATGAAGCCGATTTGCGTGAGGGGAAAATTCTGGACTTTGCTCTTGCTCTCCAGATCCATCACCTTGGCAGATGGCCATATGGTCTGAATTTAGATGAAATACCATAATTCCTTCCTCTGCCATTCTCCACTAGTAGCATAAATGCCAGCTGCGTAAACCAGAACCACATGTACCACCCTCCTTCCCAGGACTGAAATCACTCATATGGAACAATTCTCTGGAAATTTATGGAGAGTAGTCCCATGACATTTTTTTTTTCCCTGATAATAATCCCAAACCTCCCAGGTCCCAGGAAGTAAGTGAGGGTAAGGACTAAGGACACAGGATATATATGCCCTTTTCTGCCTCCCACTTTTGAGGGAACATGGCATTGTGGAAAATGACCTGGAATTAGATCCAGGACATACCTGGCTTGGAATCTTGGTTCTGCCCTTACTAACTATGTATTACTAGGCAAGTCAAAAGCTCTAAGAACCTCAATTTTTTCAGCTGTTAAAAATGAAGATGATACCCTAGAGGACTGTTGTGAAAAAAAAAGTGCTCTATAAATGTGAGTAGTTCTTATTTACCCCTTGTTGTATAGAATACCCCAAGGTCCACTGATAGCTTTCTGGACCCAAGATTAAGAGAAGAAGCACCCCTATGTAGATGCTGAGAATGGAGTTGGGGTGCAGAGGGAAGAGCTCTTAACTGATTCTTTCACACAGTGCGTCATTTCGAGACATCTTGAGCTTGGAAAATATACTGCTATACACATACATACAAATCTACATATAGATGTGTATGGACATATATATATACTTGCAGACATTTATATGTGTATTATATATATACATATTTATATGGGAACATGTGTACATGCATGTTTGTACTAAAGGGATTCCACCTCTCATTCTTGCACTGGTACACTGCAATAACTCCTACATATAAGCTTTTAGTGAGCAGGTGGAGGGGGGGATGGAGCAGATAGATTTCAGACCCTAAGAATTTTTGAGCCATCACTAAATTTAATCCAGTAAGCACTTACTGAGTGCCTGTTGTATACTGGGGACTGTGATATATTCTGAGGATAGAAGGATCAAAGTCAGGCAGGCTTGGCACCCAAGGAACTGGTATCCTTTCAGAGAAAACATGTAATACAGCTAAGTAAATATAAAGTATAGGCAATGTTTTGTCCCAGGTTACTCCATAGTTCTCTTACAAAATCTTTTGTATTTATTTATCTTAGTGCTCTTTGAAGCAAGCTACTATTTCCAATAGAGCTGGCAAACCCAGCTCTCCGAAGGCTACAACTCTTCTGTCCCTTCTTGTTTGTACTGCGACCAAGACTCAAGCAATTGAAGAAAAAGAATCAAGAGTTCTTTGACTCATTGTGTGCATGTTCAGATGAGGCCTGGGACAGAGGAGGTTAGAAGGGGTGGGACCCTGGGGTGGTTGCTTTTCTCTCATGGGTTTATTTTCCTGTTTCTGTTTCTGGTTTTCTAAGTTTGTTGTTGGTTCCAAGAAAATTGTTGGAAAATGTGTTTAGGCACCAGGAGAGGGAGATGTTGAATTGGGCCTTCATTTTTCTTTTTCCTCAGTTCGCTGAGTTCTTTTGATGTGGGCACGAGGCAAACCACACTATTTAGAGTTTTAAAAAGAGGAAACATGAGAGGCATATTTATTATTAGCTCTATTTTTTAAAGTACTACTAATACCATTATGGGTTAGATGTCATTTTAAACTCTCCATTGTTTGTAACATTCCCTTTAGTAGTTTCAAAAGGACCATTCTTTAGTTCTGAGATTGTCCCGTTCAATTTGACAAAACTTCTTTGACTATTAGCGTCTTTCTTTGCTTCCAAAACAGACTGGTTTAAGGGGAGAACTTCACCACAAGCTTTGACATTTGGGTCTGATTGTTGCCGCACCATCCCCAGCTCCTTCCATAAGAAATTCCTTGGTTTTCTGCTTTTTCTAACAGCAGCATCTGTGATAGCAAAAAACATCCCTAGCGTGGCTAGCCAGTGCAGAGGAACAAAGGGAGAGTTCATATTGGCAAGTCTATGGTCTGTTCTTTGTTTACTCACATTATAATGGATACCACATCTCAAATTAGAGGTGCAGCATATTTACAGACACAGAATGATAGGTAATTAAAACGCAGAAGATGCATACTACTAACAGCATGACACCAGACAGGCAGAAATAATGCTTACAACTTAGTAGACGTTTTTATTTATTTTTTTAGTAGAGCAGAGGATGATAAGGATTAACATATATATATATATATATATATATATATATATATATATATGACAGAATACATTACTGCTTACTTTTTAAAAGTAGATTTATTCATGATAGTTTAATGCTTTAATTTTACATCAAGAATGTGTCCTGCCCAACAATGTGCATAGCTTTTACCATTTAAGCCTATATTTAGAAAGTTCTGCTGTTGAATAAATTAAGATATGCCTTTTCCTGCAAGTCAGAGAATATAAATTGGAAAATAAAATCTAAGCTGCTTAATTTGTGTTATACTTGTTATATAAATCAAGTATATGTTCTAGAAGGTATCAATAACCCTTTCAGCATGCCTTTGGGATAAGTAGGTGAAAGTATAACAAAAATAATGAAAATGCCATATTATTATTTTCCATATAAGATCTAAGAATTTTATTACAATTCGTACTGATGATGATTTGGATCCTCAAAACCTGGCTATGTCTTCTTTTCAGTGATCTTAGGGGTGGATGTCAAGTGTTGTCTTTTCAGCTCAAGTCCCCATGGTGGCCTTTCATATCCTCAGACAGGCTTCAGTAGGCTTTTGAAAAGGAGTATTTACTAAAGCAAAACAGCAGATATACTTGGTACAAAACATTCTTTCTCTCCTGTCCCAAAGTCTTGTGACCCATTCTCTCACAAGTAAATATGGAGTCCAAGGAAAGCAGGCCCAAGCTTAGAAAGCACATGTGGTAAAAGGGTATACCATAGTTCCCAGTTGCTAAAAGTCTTTTCATCAGGGGCAGAGCCAAGATGATAGAGTAGAAAGATGCACATACTCTAGCTCTTCCCCCACAGCCCATAAAATACTTATAAAGAATGACTCTCAACAAATTCTAGAGCAGCAGAAGTCACAGAACGATAGAGTGGAGGAGATTTCCAGCCCAGGGTGACCTGGAAGGCCAACAGGAAAGATCTGTCACACTGAACACACAGTGGAGCACAGCCCAGTGTTGTCCATGCTGTGTGTGAAGGAGCAGGACCGTAGCAGGCCTTAGGGGTAGAATCCCCAGTAGCAGTAGAGGTTCAGAGATCTGTCAACCCAGAGGTACCAAAGGCAGGCTCAAAGGTCAGGGAGAGGGCTTTTTCACCTCTGTGATAAGGCAGCAGGGTCCTCCCCTAGCCCCAACCCCAGGTGGTGGCAGGCATGGCAGCAGCAATGGGCAGCGGCTGTGGTGGCTGTGTTATTCAGCAGGCAGCCTTCATTGTTGGAGTGCTCAGCTTAAAGCCCCTGGGGGAATTGAGCAGATGATCTGAATCTCAGCCATGAGACTGGCCAGGAAGTGAACTCCTCTCCCTTGATTGTGCTACCTTGGAGGAACTGAGATCTTACAGGTCCCCAGAGTGTACCCTCCTCTTGACAAAGGACTCAAAAGTGAAGTAACTGACTGGGAAAATGCCCAAAAAAGGGGAAAAAATAAGACTACAGAAAGTTGCTTTCTTGGTGAACAGGTATTTCCTTCCATCCTTTTGGATAAGAAAGAAATATGCTTACCATCAGAGGAAGTCAAGGCTTCTGTATCCAAAACCTCCAAAATAAATATGCAGTGGTCTCAGACCATGGAAGAGCCCAAAAAGGATTTTGAAAATCAAATAAGAGTGGTGGAGGAACAATTTGGAAGAGAAATGAGAGCAATGCAAGAAAATCATGAAAAATGAGTCAACAGTTTGCTAAGGAGATCCAAAAAATGCTGAAGAAAATAGCACCTTTAAAAATAGGCAAATGCAATTGGCAAAAGAGGTCCACAAAGCCAATGAGGAGAAGACTGCTTTAAAAAGCAGAATTAGTCAAATGGAAAAGGAGGTTCAAAAGCTCACTGAAGAAAATAGTTCTTTAAAAATTAGAATAGAGCAAATGGAAGCTAATGATTTTATGAGAAACCAAGAAATTACAAAACAAAATCAAAGGATGAAAAAAATAGAAGATAATGTGAAATATCTCATTGGAAAAACAACTGACCTGGAAAATAGATCCAGGAGAGACAATTTAAAAATTATGGAACTGCCTGAAAGCCATGATCAAGAAAGGAGCCTATACATCATCTTTCATGAAATTATCAAAGAAAACTCCCCTGATATTCTAGAACCAGAGGGCAAAATAAATAAATGTTGAAAGAATCCACCAATCACTTCCTGAAAGAGATCCGAAAGGAAAAACTCCTAGGAATATTGTAGCCAAACTCCAGAGTTCCCAGGTCAAGGAGAAAATATTGCAAGCAACTAGAAAGAAACAATTCAAGTATTGTGGCAATACAATCAGGATAACCAAGATCTAGCATCTTCTACATTAAGGAATCGAAATGCTTAGAAAATGATATTCTAGAAGTCAAAGAAAATAGGATTAAAAACAAGAATTACCTACCCAGCAAAAGTGAGTATAATACTTCAGGGGGGAAAAAATAATCATTCAATGAAATAGAGGACTATCAAGTATTCTTGATGAAAAGACCAGAACTGAATAGAAAATTCAAGAGAATCAAAAGAAGCATGAAAAGGTAAACAGGAAAGAGAAATCATAAGGGACTTTCTAAAGTGGAACTGTTAACATTCCTACATGGAAAGATAATATTTGTAACTCTTGAGACTTTTCTCAGTATTTAGGTAGCTGGAGGGATTATACACACACACACACACACACACACACACACAGCATACAGTGAGTTGAATAGGAAGGGACCATATGTAAAAAATAAAATTAAGGGATGAGAGAGGAATATATTGGGAGGGGAAAGGGAGATATGGAATGAGTCAAATTGTTGCTCATAGAAGAGGCAAGAAAAAACTTTTCCAATGGAGGGGAAAAGAAGGGAGGTGAGAGGGAAAAAAGTAAAGCTTACTCTCATCACATTTGGCTCAAGGAAGGAATAACATGTACACTCAATTTGGTATGAAAATTTATTTTACACTACAGGAAAATAGGGGAGAAGGGGATAAACAAGGTGGGGGATGAAGGAAGGGAGGGCAAATGGGAGGAGGGAGTAATTAGAAGTAAACACTCTTGGGGAGGGACAAGGTCAGAAGAGAGAATAGAAGAAATGGGGGTCAGGATAGGATGGAAGGAAATATAGTTAGTCTTACACCTCCTGACTATTATGGAAGTCATTTGCAAAACTACACACATGTAGCCTATATTGAATTGCTTGCCTTCTCAGTGGGGATTGGTGGGGAAAGAGGAAGGAAGAGAAGTTGGAACTCAAAATTTTAGGAATGAATATTGAGAATTGTTTTTGCATATAAGTGGGAAATAAGAAATACAGGTAATGGAGTATAGAAATTTATTTTGCCCTACAGGACAAGAGAGAAGATGAGGATAAAGGAAGAGAGGGGTGTTAGAAGGGAGGGCACATTGGTGGAATGAGGCAATCAAAATGCAAGGTGTTTTGGTGTGGGAGGAGGGGAGAGATGGGGAGAAAATTTGAAACTCAACATTTTGTGAAAATGAATGTTGAAAACTTGAAAGAAATAAATAGACAAATAAATGAATAAAAATTTTGTATTCCAAAATCTTTTCATTCCATTCATGGGGTACTCAAGGAGTTCCCCTTAAGCACTCTGATTCTGGATCTGTCTCTCTTTGGCTCCTGATGCAGACACTGCTGTCAGTTGATCTGGAGATATGACTAGAGCATGTGGGGGAAGCTGAGAAGTTCAAAATCCATTGGCTGGACTTTTCAAAGCTTACAAAGTCCTCCCTTTGTTGGGAGGAGGGGAATGAAGAGACCTAGGATAAAGTTAGAGCTGTGGCCTTTCCTTCCACCCAAAGCAGTTTCTTCTCGCTGTGTTGATGAATGTCATACTTGCCCCAAACTTTTGAATGACTCCTGTTTTTTAAAACTGATAGATGGCCTCTAGAACTTGGCCAAATTTCCCTGGCCTATCTCAATATACTTTTTGCTCAACATCGCTACAGTTTGATGAACACTTCTGACACTTAGCCTAAGGCCCAAGAGTGAGAGTGATTATTTGGACATCTTATCTCTTTAAGTGAGGTGGACCTAAGTAAATCAGTTACCCCTTCCTTACATTATATTAACATGAAAGACAGCATGATGTAGTGTATGATAGAGGGGCCACCTTTGGAAATGAGGAGATCTTGGTTCATGTCCTGCTATAGGCAATTTATTTAATCCCCCTGATTCTTTAGGACTACTAACTTGTAAATTATAGAGGGGTTCTGAAAAGAATGTAAGATATAGAGGGGTAGAAAGAATCCCTACATTGACAACAATCCAAAGTCTCTCTAAGACTCTGTTGTATATTATGTTAATATGGCAGCTTTGCACTTTTCAAAACCTTTTTACATATATATATACGTATATATATATACATATATGTATATATATACATATATATATATGTGTGTGTGTGTGTGTGTGTGTGTGAAAATCTTCATTATTATTCCCAGTGCACGGATAAAGAAACTGAAGCACAGAGAGGTTTATTCATTGCCCAAAGTCAGACATCTAGTTGGTAGCAGGACTGAGATTTGTTCAAGTGCTCTTTCTACTTTTTACTCCATTTTACCACAGGATTTCAGATCACCTTTATTTTAAAAATCAGAATGGAAAAAATTCTCCAGAATATCTCCTGTGCAAATCTATCCTCTTTAATAAATTCTCTTTGCATAATTTACAAATGAAATAATTAATATTTTTCAAGTAATTTTCAAAATAATCCTCCAAAAAAAAATCATCAATTCATTAATCTGTAGTGAACACTGGATTCTAGTGAGTCAATAACATGGAAAGTCATCCTCCTCAATCTCTTTGTAATTCATTAATCACTGGATCCCATATAAGTTGTCTGTGCTTAGCAAGGTAGAGTGGAGAAAATGTTAGAGTCAAAGCCAGTAGAGACCTAGGTATGAATCTTATCTTTGATTGTAACTGCTCTGAATCTCAATTTCTTCAACTGTAAAGTAAGGCTGATTATAATATCCATAGTACTCTACTCTTAGGGTTCACAACAAATGAAATCCTCTATGTGAAGTGCTTTAGATTTCTTCAAAATGCCATATTGGTTATTATAAGAATAATCATGTAAAATACACTGTTCTCCATTTAGAGGACATTAGATAAATTTATTTTTATTTTTAAAATTTATTTGTTTTTAATTTTCAACATTCACTTCTATAAGATTTTGAGTTCTAAATTTTCTTCTCCCCAAGATGGCATGCAATCTGATATAGGCAATACATGTATAGATAATAAGCTTTCAGGAAGAGGAAATCATGAGACTTTTTAAAATTTATAAATGCAATAAACTTTACCATAAACTTAATGATTATTTAATCAATCAACTAGCTAGCATTTGTTAAGTACTTATTTTGGGTCATGTACTATGTTAAGTTCTGGGGATACAAAGAAAGACAAACATATGATCCCTACCCTGAAGGAACTCACATTCTAATGTGGGAAATAGCATGTAAATTAATAGACATATACATGATATAAGTCAAGTAATGTTAAAGGGAAAGGTTGTAGCAGCTTGGGATAGTTGGGTGGGAACCAGGAAAAAGATCTTGCGAAAAGAAACATTTGAGTCTTGGAGAAAAGCAAGGGATTCTAAGAGGTAGAGAGGAAGCAAGGGTAACATTCCAGGTTCATGTAATAGCTAGTGCAGAAGTGAGGAACCACAAAGGCAGTCAATGGGTCACAGTGTTTGAAAGGAAAGAGAATGTGTGAACAATGAACATTTAGGAAAGGGCCAAGCTGAAGAGTTTTAAATGTCAAAGATAAGACTTTCTCTCTGGTCCTGGAGGATTTAGGGAACCACTGGGATCTATTGAATAAGGAGGTTAATGACCAGACTCAAGCTTTGAGAGAGTTGCTTTGGCAGCTGTGTGGAAGATGGATCGGAGTGGGGAGAGACTTACGGCAAGGAGACCCATCAGGAGGCTATTGCAACAGTCCAAGTGTGAGGTGCTGAGAGGTGGCAGTAACAGAAGTGAGAAGGAAGTGTATACTAGAGATTTTACAAAGGTAGAATTCCAATTAATATGTTGAAGTTCCCTTTCCCCCTTTGTGACAGAAGAGACAGATTCTTTGGCTCCTTTTAGGATGCTTAACTTTAATAATAATCCCCATGTAGAACTTTTTTTACCTTGAGGTTTGTTTTTTTTCCCCCTTTTCTTTTCAACATTCCATGGCCCATATGGCAGCAGTGATGACCTACAGTTAGGGCATTTCCTGATTGTAAATTACCAACTGGTTCAAGGGCGCCTCGTCTTCTCCAGATGGTCATTAACAGCCAGAACATGCCTGCCACTGAAAATCACTGCTGCTTAATTAATAGATGTACCTAACAATATCTCTTTTCCTATTTCAGGTGTCATGCTGTTGTAACTCAGAACCAGCCTTTGCCTCTAGGTTTTTATTTTAGCTGAATCAGTTTTAAAAGGACTTTTATCACAGCAGCTTCTTGTCTCTAAACTAATAGGAAAAAGGCAAGATGAATAGCATAGGTAAATAGTATCACTCTTTGCTGTCTATAATACGTAACTCAGAGCACATGATGAGGTAAACATAAACGAATCAATGTCTTCTCAGATTAATCTGAATATCTTTTCCCCCCAGTGAAAGTAGTTTCTGTTTCCTGTTGTTTGGGGTAATTTGTTACTGTACTTCATTTGTAAATTAAATGGAAAATGCCACCTATCCATAGGTAACTGCCTCACTTTCACCAATCTTAAAATGTGACATAAATAAGTTAACATTTCAGTAGCAAAAAGAGGCAGCCACTTACTGTGTAAAATAGACATGACACCATTTGGTTGAAATCAGGCTACTCCATTCATTTCATTTTATATGTCCTGGTCCCTCTAACTGTTCAAGGAATGAAGAGTTTATTGTTTTATGTGCCAGGAAAGTCAGTTTTCTAAGGGCTGTTCATATGCAAATGTTACAAAGAGTGTTGTTTGACTTGGCTGATTGAGGAATATTCATTCAAAGGGATTTGCTAGCTGCTTCATAAGTCTCCACTACTAGGGCTTATAATTGACTTTGAAGGCAGATAAGTAAGTCATTGGCACAGGAGATCACTGGCACAGCAGAGCAACAACTCCACTTCTGTATTAATTTCCCAAGTCCATTTCAACCCATTCACCTTCTTCCTGTCATTTTTCCATCCATTTTCAGTGGACCTCTCTGCAGCCACAGTGGAAAAGGTAGAGGGTGAAAGGCATGCTGAACTGCAATGAGAGGACCCAGGCTTTGCTATTTAGTGCCAATGTGACTTTGGCAAGTCCTTAGACCTCTCTGACCTCAGTGTCCTCATGTGTAAAATGCGTGGGTTGGATTGAATGACCTCTGAGGTCCTTACCAAGCTTTAAAACTATAATACTTTGAGACATCCCATGACATTCCTTCTTCTCCAAGGGACTGAAAAGTGGTAATATTCACTTCATGTGGCCAAGAGTTAGATGAGGCGTAAGTCAAAGCAGGAAAATATTTATTCACTGGAGACACTGATCTTGGTTATATCTCTCTATCATTTTAGCTCCAAAGATACTATGGCTTTGTCAAATATGTGTCTGGAAACCAGGTCTGCTGTGTTTAAGGCCTTCTCCTGTTCTACCAGCCTATTACTTCAATGGGTTCAGAATACCTATTTCCAAGAATATGACATACAGTTGGATGGTTTGATTAATAATAGCTAATGCCTGGCATACATACTCATACACACATATACATACATACACAATATGCATATATGTCTATGTAAAATATACACACATATACATGCATATACATATACACATATACAATGTATATACATTGTATATATACATATATACACATATTTATCATTTTAAGATTTGTTGAGTGCTTTATATGGATTAGCCCATTTGACCTTTACAAAACCCTATGAAGTAAATGATATTATCTCCATTTTAAAGTTGAGGAAACTGAGGCAATTAGATGTTAACTCACTTGCCCAGGGTCACTCAGCAAGCAAAGCAAAATCTGAAACCAGGTCTTCTTTCCTCTAAGTCTAGTGTTTTCTCCACTGTACCACCTAGCCATAGGTACTCCATCTGTACAAGTATCTTGGACTAGGGAATGAAGGTAGACATTGAACTGAACTCAAGACTGGAGAAAAGGAGGAGAATATACTGAGCTGCATTTTGGGAATTGTGAGGTACATTTAAAGATTCCATTCTACTCCTTGACACTCCCTTGCATTTGAAAAACAGGAGAAAAATCATTTTCTGTTTCTCATTCTTTGCTAGTGGCATGCAATCTTCATTGTAATATCGACAAGTCAGGATCATTAAATATCTAGTGCCACAGAAGTCAAGATATTCTGGCACTGAAAATGTCTATTTATCCAAAATTCACTCTTCTCCCATCCCCAGTCCCTGATCTGTCCTGTCATTATTCCTTTACTTTGTTTTCCCCTTCCCCATCTTAGAGCATACCTCTATATTGACAGGTTTATAAGATCATAGATTTAGGGATGGAACTTAGAAGTAAAATGAAGGTGTTGAACTGAATGACCTCTAAGGTCCCTGCCAAGTTTTACATCTATGATACTTTAAGACACCTCATAAAATTCCTTCATCCCAAACTCATTTCCTTTTACAGATGAGAAAACTCATCTATAATCCAGAAATATTAAGTGAGTTACCTGGTTGAAAAATTGTAAGGTTCTATCAAGCAGTAAGGGGCACAGTACCAGACCTAGAGTCATGGGGACCTAACTTCAAATGTGGTCTCAGATACTTCCTAACTATATGACCTTGGGCAAGTCACTTCACTTTATTTGCCTCAGTTTCCTCATCTGTAAAATGAGCTGGAGAAGGAAATGGCAAACCACTCTAGTATCCTTGCCAAGAAAACCCCAAACAGGGTCACAAAGAGTCAGACGTGACTAAAACAACTCAACAGCAACAAATCAAACAATAGAGCTGGCATTTGGACTACTCCAAATCTCCTACTCCAGACTGACCTAATGAAATCTCGATAGGTGAGAGTGTTCAGTGTCACAATGACCTGAGTAAACAGGCTAGCAGTGGTAACATTTACAGTTATTCTTTGAGTAACCTCTAAAATGGAATTAAAGAATGTGCCCCATTCCCTAAACCTAATACTTTGGTTGAATGTGAACTTTTGGATCATATACATACATGGTCTTAGATCAAAAGGAAAATGAGCACACGGGCCATCAAATAGACCCAAACTGCAAACCCTGAACTCTATGAGCATTTATTTAAAAAATGTTTTCTATGCTGCTCTTTCCTTTTCCTTCACAATAAGGTAATTAGTGATAATGAGGATTTGAGGAAAGTTGTCCAGTGCATTGGAAAAGCAAATTCGATAAACATGTATTAAGCATGTTTTTTGGTGCCAGGCACTGTACTAAGCCCTGAGAATACAATAGGAAAAAGAAAGACCATTCTTATTCTCCATAAGTTACAGTCTAATGAAGGGAGACACGACAAAAAGAGGCTGAAATTGGGGGTCAGGGGATATAGGTTTATACAGTCTGTATTCCATACCTTTATAAAACATGACAAGAGATGAAAGTATAAATTGTCCTTTTCTTTCCCCCTTCTTCTCCAGAGAGGTAGTGTGGCATAAGAAACAGAGAACTGACCCAGGATCCAAGAAAACCTGGGTTCAAGTCCTACTTTTGACACCTCTGGCTGTCACTTAACTTCTAAAGCCAGTTACTTAACTCTCAATGTCTCTAGGCAGCTCTCTGTGTTGCAGAGAAGAGGCCAACATGTATTAGTAGAGGAATTTTCCTCAACAGAGTTAACCATACCAATGAAATCATTGATCCAGCCTCTATCTTTATCCCTATCATCATCCTCATCGTTATCATCACCACCACCACCACCATTATCTGAATCCAGGTGTAGAAAGGTGACCTTGATCTGCTTGTGCTTCTGACAGTAAAATATTACTTCCCCTACTGACTCCAGTCTCTTAGACCCCGTAGATAGGGATTTCTTGCACCTGTAATTATCTGAAAAGATATTGACTGATCAGAGAGGCTGGTTTTTTCCCTCCTCTTTCCCTTTCTCCATGCTTTCATTGAATATCATTCACATACACGTGTGGCTTCTCCCCTTTCTCAAAACACCCCTTTTCTTCCTACCTGCCTGCGATGGATTTCCAACCAATGCTCATCCCATCCCTGGCTATGGACCACCTGATGCCAGTTCTGTGCGTTAGTTTCCCTTCCCTGATTATCACAGAAATGCATGCAGTTAAATGAGTTAAACTCCCTCTCATCAGGGGACCACTTTCAAATTGGTTAGGCAGGGTGGTCTTAAACAGCCAGAGACTTGATGAAGATTCCAGACCTCCTACAATAAGGGAGAAAGGCAGATTCCTTGAGTAATACATTTCTATATCTCTAAGCACCATTAATTAACACTTGAGGTATATTAACATTATATACTTAGCTTATACATCTTAAAGTATGCATAGAAAACTTTCAAAATTCAATTTGACTTTTTTGTTCTACTTATGAACATGGCTTACAGCAGTTGTCTGTTATTTTTCATTGCAAATGTACACTGTTTCAATAGCATTATGGGTTAAATAGGCTTTTGTGGGTTGGCCTGGAAACCTAACAACCGTTTATAACATTGTTTCCATGGAAAAATGCATTCTGAGTTCCAAACAACTGACTTACAAATGAATTTTTGGAACCAGGCCCATTTGCGAGCTAGGGACTGGCTGGCTGTATTTGTCTTCTGCTGGTCCTAAAGTACATGTCTAACGTTGTGAAGATCTGAATGGGGTTCTGTAGGCTAAGCATCAGTGGCCATTTCAGTGAAGGAGAAGGGCACAGATACGATTTCCCACCCTTGTCAAGCATTAGATTGCTGGCCTGGTACCAGGATTGAAAGATGCCTATTTTCTCTGTGAGCAGAGCGTCTTCTGCCTTTGGCTTGCAGCCAGGAGGGGATATCAGTATTACAGAAGACAGTGAATCTGGTGATGGCAGCTTGCAGTCTTACTGGATTATCTGCAAATGACGCTGATGCTGGTCGTATGTGATGGCTGCTTGAGTGATGCATGGTACCTGAGAATCAGCTGTCTAACTCTTTCATGAAAGAGAAAGTCAGGGGAAAGTATTCTCGTTCGGTGGGATATTTGAATACCTGGTCACTTCTAGATTCAGAATCTTGCAGAGACAAGAGTTCATAACTCATTTAAATTTTGTACAACAGTATTTTCCTGATTGCAGGCATTGGGAGTTGAATTTTTCCTTCATTAGATTAGCTCCAGTTGCCAAGAGGGAGGGAATTCCATAGACAGATTATATGCTTTAGCAAGTATAGGATAAGCTGGATAAGTTTGTAGCCAATAGACAGGGTGAGGGATAGGGACTGGACCTATGATTTTCTTAGTAGAAGAAAGTCCCAGGTAAGGAAACTTCTTTTATCATTACAGATAAAGGCCTTTTCTGCCTCTGTATGAGAGAGCTGCCTAGAACAGAGCAAAGTTGAGTGACTCATCCAGGGTCACAGAGCTATTATGGATCAATGGTGGGACTTGAAGCCAAATCTCCCTGACTTCAAGCACAGCTCTTACCATAGAAAAGTTGAGTATGTACTTAAGAGACAGAAACCAGAGACCATGCTAATCATCAGCTTTTCTCAGTTATGATTTTGAGGTCCTATCATACAGTGGCTTCAAAAGTCTTGATTAAAGGGTTGCATCTTATAGGGCAGTTATCAATATAGAGAAACAAGAGCAGTCTGAAGGGATGAGGAAGTTGTTCTCTAGTATTTCAAAAGGTAGGTATGATTTTATGTGGGAGATGTTTATTTCTGTCTACTTCTGTCCATCCTGGAAGGTGAGAAAGATGCTGCTTTTTCCCTTTGGGAGCTATCATGGTCTTGGAACATTACTGGTAGGATTTCATTTGACTCATCTCACCAATTGTTTGTGTCACATCATTCAAATGTTCTTTTTTCCTTGTGAAAATTCAGTTCAATTTAGCAAACATTTATTTAGATTCCACCTGTCTGCCCTTTCCTCATTGTTGGGTATGCAAAAACAACAGGAAAAAGAGAAATTTTTTCTGCCTTCCAAGGACTTTCAATCTGAATGACCATTCCATCAGAATAGCTACTGTTTTTCATTTTTGTCTTTGTATCTTTAGTGCCTACTATAGTATAAGGGCAAATCCGTTGCTGTTGGTCAGATATTTTAATCGGGTTTGACTCTTTGTGACCTCTTTTGGGATTTTCTTGGCAGAGATACTGCAGTTATTTGCCATTTTTTTCTCCAGCTCATTTTACAGATGAAGAGATGGACTCAAACAGGGTTAAGTGACTTGCCTAGGGTCACATAGTTAGTAAGAATCTGAAGCCAGATTTGAACTCAGGAAGATAAGTCTTCCTGCCTCCAGGCCAGACACTTATCTACTGTGCCCTGTAAAGGCAAATTGTAAGTGCTGAGATGCCTTGTAAAGGCAAATATTAAGTGCTTAATAAGTATGTGTTGCTGAATTTTAATTTTGAATTCCAAATTCAAAACTTAATCAGTAATTCTATCAATTCTCTTGCCTGAATACCAGAAAAATCTATGATTTTCATAGTGTGGTTTATGACCTGTGTGACCTTGAGCAGGAACTTAACCTCACCTGCCCCATTTTCTCTGTGAAATGTATTTAGCCCTATGTAACCTGTTAGATCTCTTCCAGCTTTAAATTTTTGGTCCAGGTGTGGGAATTCTCTCCAACAAAACAAACGTAATCTACTTCTGGCTTAGGAGATAAATTCATGATTATTTACACAAGAGCTTCCTAAACTTTTTCCACTCACGACCCCTTTTTGCCAAAGAAATTTTTATGTGACCCTAGGCATACAGGAATATAAAATAGACATACAAATAAAACATTTACTGATAAACCATAAAGAAATTAATTTGAAATCAATTCTGTTACATATATAATGTTACTATTTATTAAAGATGAAAGCAAAATTCCCTACTAATGAAATGAATGTGATTGTTTATTTTACATAAAGAATTATATCTTGGCAGAATATTGGATACTGTAGAACATAAAGTATCTTCAACATTTTTTAGAGTTGATCAATATTTTGATTTTATAAACATCAATGCTGAGTATGCTGCTGTATGTACAAAATGGCAGAAGTGTGTTCACAGCCATTTCAGAAATTGTTGGAAATTCTGTCCTAATCTCAAGCCCAAATTCATTTAATGATTTTTGTGTGTACAATAAAAACACTGCAATTCATACCATGCAATAGTCTCAAATCTGAGCTGAGGTGTTTCTGGAAGCTTTCGTTGGCGTTGCATGGATTGAGGCTTGCAGTGCAAAGTGTGCATGTTGTGTGTTCAGAACTAAGGCTATAGTGAAATTTCTCAATGCAACTCAGGTTAGTGCTGCCAGAAACACCTCAAATTCATTACACGTTTAATTTTGAATTAATTTTGGTCATTGAGCACTCAGAAATATTTTACTGCGGCCAAATTTTTCTCAACCCTTACATTCAGTCACTCTACCCCACATGGATTTGTGACCCCAGTTTAAGAAACACTGACATACTGTATGGAGGTAAAGTGACTTGCTCAGTATTACTCTAATGTAATGTCCTAATAATGTCCTGATCTGAACTCAGGACTTCTTCCTATGCAAGTGCTCTATTCTCTCTGCTGTTTTTCTTGCCAGAGTAAAGACATGTGCCCAGTGATACCAATGGCTAAAGGGAACAATTGTTAGGAGATATGAAAGTTGAAGGCTGGGGAGAAGATGGCCAGGCTGGAGCTTCTGTGGGCAGTTTGAGTTGTTGTCTCCCCAGTTCTTATTGCCGCAGGGCATAGACAGTAGTAGGAGGGTGGGGGTGGACTGGAGTGGAGTTGATTATAATTCTTCAGGGTTATTTAGGAGCACCATGAAATCAGCAAATTTCTCATTATTTGAAGGCACTGATTGGGACCAGCTTGTCTTGGTGTGGGTAATGTCTGAGCTTTCTAGGAAAGTCAGCCTTTACGATGAACAGTGTGTTTGTTACCTAAAGTGAGAAGACAGTGTCTGGTGCACAAGAAAAGAGAAATCATGGAAGCTTAGAGACAATAGGGCTAGTGAGCATTGGGCTTCCTCCCTATCCATTGTCACTCCAGCATATAGGGGGTATTTGTCTTTATTGCAGAGGATGGGCTGGCTACTACTGTACCCCATTGGCCATCAGTATAGGAAAAACAGGTGATGACATTAATTTAGTCCTTGCTATAGAGTTTGCAAAATATTTTATATACATTATCTTACTGGAGTCTCATAGCAGCACAATATAGTAGGCACTGATCAATCAACTATCAGATTGTATCTACTGTTTGTCAGGCATGATACTGTAGGTCTTATTGCTAATTGCTTTGATTTTAAATGTATTATTATCACCATTTCACAGCTAAGGAAACTGAGTCACAGAAAAGGCTAGTAATTGTGCTCATTGTCACATAATTAATGAGAAAGGAGAGATGTGAATGAAGTCCTCCTGATGCCAAGTCCAGTATTTAAGCCATTATGCCACACTGCCTCTCCTTGCTGGCATCTGTGAGATCAAATTCTATCTTGTCCTGCTGTGAAGCCAGATTCAGACTTAGAGAAAGATGACAATTAATACTTGTTTACATGGGGCTTTACAATTTACAAACTACTTTATTGACAACAATCCTGGTAGGTATATGACATTTATTATTCCCATTTTATAGATTAGGAAATAGAGTCAAAGACATTAGGAGGCTTGCCCATGGTCATGGGCTAGCAATTTCCACGCCAGGTTTCAAAACCAAGTCTTCTGACCCCAAATCCTTTGTTTAGTTCACTGTATATACCATAGCAAATTGCCTCTGATTCTATGATATCTGCCTTTATCTTACCGAAGGCATAGAGGTACAACAATATTGAGATGAGTATTTTGTATTCTTTTGGAACTGGGGTCTCATTCATGTGCATAATCCCCATTCAGTGATGCAGAGCACCACCCGTCTATGCCTTCTCTTCCTATGTGATCCTTATCTGTGCCTATACATAAATCTGTCATAATGGATCCATCCAACATACCAAAGGCCTATCTACTCTTAACAAAATATCAAGGGGTAACAAAATATATACCATTCTTAGTAAAATACCAGCCTCTCTTTCTTTCTGATCATATATATCCTCAATGATATTTTTTTAAGCCACTTGAACATAAAAAGTGTAACTTTAACATGCTAGAACCTATGTAAGCCTTCCATGTATCCTTCCGTTTTTCTCTGGATTATTTGTAATATGTTTCAGAAACCATACATTGATTAGGTCTGTAAGTTTCTATTAGTAATGAATAAAATAATTAACTCATTTGGAGATATTTCAGTTATCTGGAGGAGAGGGCTCATTTTGAGTAAATTCGTGCCTCACTGTGTTTCTGGCATTTACATTAATCATCTAATAAATGAAATTAGCAAAGAAATAAATGTTACAAGTAAACAAATGAATAAACACCTCCTCTCCACAGGTCATAGTGAATTTTGATGATGATCCAGTTGAGAGAAACAAAAAATGCAATTAAAGGAACTGAAATGCAATTAAAATTCCTGTACCATTGCTTTATGCAAATGCCACCCATGTACAATGAATACATTGAAGATTCTAGGTACCTTACTGAGATGGAAATACAGTGGATCATGAAGGTGGATTGGAAACTTGGGGCTGGGGTTCAGTGGGAATTGAAAGAGGAAGGTAGTTAAGGAATGACAGGGACTCTGGAGACTAGGGGGAACAGTAAGGTTAGAGACAAAAAAGAGATCCTAGGTTGTAATGATCAAGGTGGACTCTGCTCAAAAAATGCAATTCAAGAACTGGGCGTCCAGAGTCAAAGGAAAGCAGACCCAGAGGGTTCAGCCATATAGAGTCAAGGGATAGAAATTGAGTACTTAGGTGACTGTGATATGCATACATATATGTATATGCACATGTCTAATTTTTCTCTTCCTTCTCTGTCTCTCTCTCTGATTTTCTCTGTTTCTGTCTCTTTTTCTCAGCTACCACCTCCTATAGGAGGCCTTTCCTAATGTCCCTCTCCAATGTACACATCACCTCAGTAGTACCTCTACTTTCCCCATAAATGTTTCCTTGTGTTTATTTTATGTTTTAATTTTGTATGTAGTTATATGTGTACATCCCGTAACAGAATATTGTTATATGTGTAATATATTCATAGTTATGGTTATATATGTACCTCTACAACAGAATATACAGTTTTTTAATTATTTAATTTTGGTCTTCTTATACTCAATGATCATCTCACATGTGTCTGGCACATAGGAGGCACTTAATACATTCTTGGTCTATTAATAGGAACACAGGGTGGGTAAAGAGAACTCTACCCATATCTGGGTTTAAGAATACATTTGGGCCAATTAAAAAAGACAAGTGATTCCTATCCCGCCATCCTTCCCCAGCTTTCCAAGGTTCAAGACAGGCAGAAGATCAGAAAAAAAGACAGGTAACAGGGACAAAATTGCTTAGTGCTTCCAACCTGTGCCAAGCTAGTCAAGTAACCTCAAAGTCCGAACTTGGGATTTATTTCAACTGTGTATAGTTTGTATGCTAAGGTTCCCTCACACTGTAGTAAAGATTGATTATGTGTTTGAATGCACTCTGAGTGTGCTTTACTGCTGCTGACAGAGTGAGGCTGGAGAAGATAAAGTGGGGAAAAAGTCGGGGGCCCTTGGGAGAGCCTGATTGAGAGAGCCTTCTGTTTGGGAGCTACGTATGGTAGTGCCCTGTTTCATCTCTGCACATACTCATGGACATTTCTAGTAGGAGAAGGGTTCTTAACCTTCCTTGGTTGTGTCATGGACCTGTTGGCCAGGATGCTGAAGCTGCGGACTCTTCTCAGAATAATGCTTTTAAATGCATAGGGGTGCAAAGGAAAGCAATTACATTTTTACAAATTGTCAAAATATTTCAAAAATACATAAAAAATTTTCATGGACCCCTAGTTAAGAATCCCTGTCATAGGCTAAAACCCAGGTATTTTAAAATAATTGAGAAAGCAATGTACTAATAGGTATTTTGACACATTTTCACGCCTTTTTTTAGACAACTTTCTAATTAAATTTTGATTGCTATTGCTAAGGAGGACATTTTTCACATTCTTTTTCTGTTCCTCTCTATTTCTCCACTATTGTTGAACACAGAGCTGAAAGTAATAATATTTACAAAAAATGGCTGAAGTGAGTTGATGCTAGGGAAGGGGTGGTCAGTGGGAGCCTCAACTATATTGGGTGGGGGAGCTACCATGATGAAAGGACGCAGGGAGGGAACGATTTGGTACTGGCTCAGCCAATGCAACCCAGGGGGTTGACTGCCATGTCATGGCCCCTTTGCTGATCAAGGATCTGATTAACCCTAGGAAAAGTGTATAAAAGAGAAGTAGGTGGGGTAAGGAGGAACAGAGAGACAAAGCCCCAATATCCCACGGTGCTTGACACCTTTGCTAGGCCAACAAAGACTTACAAGGCTATGATCTGGGTGGGGGTGGGAAACCTCCTATAATTTTTAAGGGGAGTTTTTGTCTAACATTTATTTAATACTTTGAATGAATAATGAATGAACAAGCATTTATCAAGCACTTAACTTTGTACACAGATCTACTGAGAGGCTGGTTCTTCTTGGTTCAGTGGACAATCTTCTCTGACTTATCTTTGACTCAGCTTCCTCCCCAAAGCTAGAGGTTTGTGGGGTCAGGAAGGTGGGGAAAAGTGGCACATCCAACCTGAAACTTCTAGTTGTACATGTCTTTAATCAAGTGTCCCACTGGAAAGAGCCATGGCAGATGTGTCCCTTGAGAGAGCCCACCTCCACAATGCTCCATGCAGTGTTCTCTAGCCAGAGCTGCTCAGGGCTTGGGTGGTCTGGAGGTTCTTCCCCTGTTTGCCATAACTACATATTTGCTTTTGACTCTACCGTCTAGGTCTCCCAAACATGTCACTAGAGCAATAGGGCAGCCTTCTATTATTTTCACAGGAATTGTTTCATTTCTTAAATCTTTTAAGCCCCAGTGCCTAGCATTGTGTCTGGTGTATGGTAGGTACTTTATCACTGCTTGTTGATGATGTAATATGTGTCCTAGGCTTAGTCCATCACTAAGGTATTGCCTATAGAATAAGTAGGACAATTTCTTTGATAGAACACCAGAATACACCAGGCTTGATGGTAGAAGATGAGTGCAAAGAACAGAAAATATAGGTATTTATGATGGTCTTTGGTTTCTTAAGGAGGATCAGAGGAAACTTTGAGCTATAACGTGACAGCTGGAATTAAGGCTAAGGTGTCTCATGCCTAAACTCTGGCTCTAGAGATTAGCTTTGGTTCCCTAAAGGAGAAACTGAACCACTCAATTGGATCTGAGTTCTTGCCCTCCATACCAAAGGATATTTGCTTCTGCCTAGGAACAGCTTAATAACTTAGGCAAACCATGAACTGGCCTAAGTGTTTGCCTTAATACCCTGGTTAACCAGTCGGGATAGCTTTGACTATGTTAGAACAGACTAGTTGACGTAGGGTGATGATTTCAATATCTATCTCCATATTGTTCTCTAAAAGCCTAGTGACCATTTTCTAGTCTTTATGTGGATTTATAACGTAATTTATTATGCAATTAACTTGAAACAAGAAAACCAAATGAACATGTACTTACAATAATTTATACTTAATTAATTGTTGGAAAAGGAAATGATAAAACATCCCAGTAGCTTTGTCAAAAACAAAATAAAACCCCAAACCCAAATGGGTTAATGGAGTATCAGACACAACTGAAATGACTAAACAATGACATGAGAATAAGGTCTCAGGTCTGGGTAAGTGGCAAAGATCTCTGAGATAACCCTGAGCATCCTGCAGCAAGGACTCAGGGATAGAGATCATGTAGGGATCTTCTATTTCCCTCTTCCATCATAGGATCATAGATTGTGAATTGGAAGGGACCTGAGAAACCCTCTAGTCTATCCCTTGAATGGAGGTTAAGAGAGGTTACATGGTTTGCCCGAGGTCCCACAAGTATTTGAATGCAGCTCTTCTTCCTTCAGACCCAGCACTCTTTCCACTCTATCACACTGCCTCCCTAAAATGGCCTCCCATTTACTCATTCAGAATTTGCTTTTGTTATTATTAGTCTTTTCCCATTTATGGTAGATCAGGTTCATGGAAAGAGTGCCTTAAATTGAATGTGGATGTTTTTTGATCGATGAAGGTATTCTTTGAATGTGTGCATTGTCTTTTAACAGCAGCAGAGTGGGTGGCATAGTGTTTAAATGAACAAGCATTTAAACAAGCATAAATGTTCATTCTGGGGTCAAGACCAGAGTTCAAGCCCTGACTTTAATCTCCACTGGCTGTAGGATCACAGGCAAGTTTTCCAACCTCTCAGTTCCAGTGCTATTTCTAAGATTGTAATTTACCAATGAGATTTTCTTGATGGAGAAAATTTCCATAGTGGGAACCACCCCTACCACCCCCACCCTAACATACTCCCAAAAGGATCTTAAATCAGGCCAATAAATAAATCATTAGTCTCCCAGAGAATTTTAGATTAGGTCAATAAATAGTCTCCTAGAGAGAATGTTTTCTATAATACATGGATGTATATATCTTAGTATATTTATTAAAAAATAATAAAATGAGAAGAAACATCTATTTTCTATGTAGTCACATAGAGTAATCATGTGTTTTGTCTGACTTCACCGAGGTTGATCAAGGGCAGAGTTGGAAATAGAATCCAAGTTCTTCAGCACCATTGGAAAGGCTGTAGTGGTAACTCAACAAAACGGGACACTTGTGGCAAGAAGGGAAAGAGATATGTTTTCAAAGCTTCTCCTTGACTATGGTAGAAGTCAAAGGTTTGAGGCTCTTTTCCAATGAAACAATTTGGTACATGATCAAAGCCAAAGAAATTCAGGGCAAATAGTGATTGATTCAATCAATCGATAAACATTTATTAAGCTCCCACTACTGCCAGGCACTGTGGTAAGCACAAAAAGAGGCAAAAGACAGTCCCTGCCCTTGAGCTTATAATTTAATGGAGGCGACAATAAAGCAAATATATACAAAGCAAGCTAAATACAGGAAGTATTTAACAGAGAGAAGAAACTGGCCTTAAGAGGAATTGAGGAGGGTTTCCTGAATTTTATGGGTAGGCATGATAGAGTTCAGGTTGAAGCTACTAGTTCATCAATGGAGTAGCAGTGTCCAACAATCTGATCTCTTATTCCTGTACTAGCTACACCGAAAGAAAACAATCCATTTCAGGATATCCTTGGATTGGTTTCTCAGAAAGTCAGTTGAGTCCAAGACTTATCAAAGATATGTATGGAAATTTTTCCCCAGCCAAAAACCATTCTGAATTTCATGATCCAAGAAGGAATTTTTCCTTGCCTATGGCAGAAATTATAAAGATAAGAACTGCAAACCTAGTAAACAGGGATGGGGCTTGAGTCTATGATTTCATTGGTAAAGTGAACTCCTGTGTAAGGAAGATCCCTCTCTGCAATTTATAGTTCTAGAGAGTTGCCAAGAGCACTGAGGAGTTAGACTTGCTCTTTCCTGAATAGGAAGAAATAAATACCATATTTAAAGCAATATTACGTGTGTTCAATTACTAAGTCTGTATATACATGTGTGTATGCAAGTGTATGTACTATCTATATACAATCTAGGTATGTTATTTGTGGTTAATGAAATAGGTGTGTGAAGTAATTTCTTTAAAAAAAACTGGATTTCAGAGCTATGGTCAGAAACATAACTCCCTGTTATACTGTTCTTTCTATGAAAAATGAGATGCAAGAAAGGGTTCCTTGCCAAGGACCGAAAATCCTGCCTTGAATGGGAGGAAGGTGGCCCGGAGTTGAAACAGGTTCTGAAGGCAATGTCAGAGAAAGGGATGTGGTTAAAAGAAGCGGGGGGATGTCCATGATTCAATCCCGTTTAGCTTTTCTTCCATCTAAAGCCTTGAGTATACACTGCCTTTTAAGGATGTAAAACCTTTTTTGTTTCTTTCTCAGAATTCACTAGGAAGTTAACAGATACTGAGTTATTTAAAAGAACGTGGCAATATATTTCAGTTCAGCAGACATTTGTTAAGTGCTGAAATCATAGTGGTAGGTGTTGGGAAAGGAAAAATGAAAATCAGAACAACTGCTGTCCTCAGGAAGATTACTCCCTTGGGAGGCTAATGGAGAGAAAGGTGTGAGATGTGCAAACATAGAATTCTGATGTAAGATTAGTTTGAATAAAAGGAAATGGCTGTGAAAACTCTTGAGAAATTTGAGAAGTGGAAAGGTAATTTTTCCTGTAAAGACATGGGAAAGTTTCATGGAGAAGATAGCACTTGAGTCAGACCTGGAAGTGGACTGTGAGTGGACTTTGATTTCATTTGTGAAATCAAAGAAATCTTTAAAATTTATTTTATTCCATCATGCTGCACCAAAAATTATGCCCCCCCAGAAGGATAATAGTAGAGATAATATATTAATATTAATAATAATAGAGATAATAATGCATTTATAGAGCACTGTAAAACTGACAAAGTACTTTGCAGATCTCTTACTTGATCGCCACAACAAACTTGTGAGCTAAGTGCTGTAATAATCCTTGTTTTTCAGACGAGGAAACAGACCAAGTGAATCTGAGTGACTTGCTCAGTGTCACACAGCTAGTAAGTGTCTGAGTCAGGATTGGAACTCACATCTTCCGGATTTCAAGTCCATCAGCATTGTGTTGTGACACAAAAGGTCTGGATACACTTTGAAGACCTCTCATTTCTTTGGCTTGCTCACCTAGGTTGAGCCTGGCATTGTCAGACTGACACTCCCACCAAAGGCTGGCACTTGTTTGCCTTATAAACACTTAGGCTTACAAGGCTCAAAACATAAAATACTTATATTTACAGATAGGATTAACATCTGATCCTATTGTGAGTCAGACTGTGCAGTGAGCAACATTTTCCCCAGAAACCTATAAAGGCAATACAACATAGGAAAAAAGTTATCTCTGGGTCCTTAAATTTTCAGCCTCATTTTGGGTCATGGTAAGTAACTGTTTTGGTTCTTATTGCTAGTGGTGTGTCTTCTGCTTTCAGAAATATCCTCCCTGTTGTATCTTTTAAATCAAGGGAAAGCATTCTCTCTTCTCAATACTCTATCCCTCCTATCCCACATTCTCTTGGGGCATCTGAGTGAGATATTTAAATTATCCTGGGGCTACTTCAAGAAAGATCTACAAAGAGGGAGTCAGGTGCTTTCTGTGAAAGGCTTTACTAGAGTTCTACTAAAATTATCCCGAGAAGATGAAAATATAATATTTTATATTTTCAAATCTCTAAAAAAGTAAACTATATAATCTTTCTTAGAAATGTATTCTCATATATAATAGTTTTGGTTGTCAGAAGTTTTTCTGTATATCTAACTGAAATTCTTTATATTGGAATTTCCATCTCTGACTTGGAACTTTGACCAAATCGAGTCACTTTGCGGCCCCAGATTCCTCATCTGTAAAATACAGGAGTTGAATGAGAAGATCTCTGAGATCTTTCCTTGCTCTAAATCCTATGATCCACATCTGTAATTGGGAATAACTTGTCCCTCTTCTGAGTTGTCATGCCCCTTCATACCTGTCTTACTGCCATCTCACAAGTTTATCTTGGATATTAGTTATTGACATACAAGTCTTAGCTCCCCTGTGAGCTTCTTTGGGACAGGGAACATGTGGTGAGATCTTTTCCTGCTTCATGGTATCTTGAACATGGTTGGCATTCAATAAAGTACTGAGACAGTATATCAAATTAATAAATAATGTTTAAACTCATCTTTTTTCATTCTTAGTGCATTTTGTTTTATTTGGCTAATGTAAAATACTGTGAACATTATTGTGGAAGGATAGAAAGATGAGCAAGCTATGACTTTAGCCCTTAGGAGCTACAAGTCCATAGGGAGAGGTATAATTGTAGCTCAATGGATAAAGCTATAATAAGAGGTACAGTCATTCTCTGAGAGTCCAAAGAAGGGAGAGGTCACTTTGGGCTGGGAAAGTTGGAAGACTTGACGTATTTCTAGCATAAGTACCCCTCTCTCCTCCAACACTGCCTCCACTCTCCACCCTGGTGCAGGCCCTCATGATCTCACACTGGAGTTATTTCAGTAATAAGCTGCTTGGTCTGACCACCTCAAACTTCTCTTCACTCCAATCCATCCCTCATTCAGCTGTCAAAGGGATCTCCCTTAAAGTCTGGGCCTGACCATATCAACCTTCCTACTCAATATATTGTAGTAAATCCTTATCACCTGCAGGATCAGATATAAAACCCTTTGAGTGGCTTTTAAAGTCCTTCATGATCTGCCTGCCTGGCCTTTCCAGTCTTTTTTTGCCTTAATTTCTCTCCCATGTACTCTGAAAGTGACTTTGGCTTCCTTGCCATTTCTCAAACAAAATGCCCCATTTCCTGACTCAAAGCACTTTCTGTGGCTATCCCTCATACTTTCTTTTGTCATGTCTACCTCTTGGTTTCTCTGGCTTCCTTCAAGTCCCAGCTAAAATCCCAGATTCTACAAAAAGCCTTTCCGATTACCTCTTAGTACTAGTACCTTCCCTTGATGAACTATTTCCAATTTATTTTACATGCATACACATATGTATACGTGTATATATATAAATAGGGATATATATGTATGGATGTTTATATATATATGTATACACACACGTACACACACATATCCTGTTTGAACATGGTTGTTTGCATGTTGTCTCCCCCATTAGGCTTTGAGTTCTTTGAGAGCAGAGCTTATATTTTTCTTGTCTTTGTATCTCTAACACTTAACATAACTAGGCAATCTATAAGAGCGTGTGCACTAATTGATTGACTAAAGAAGGTGACATTTCTGTTTGTCTTTCAAAGATGAGTAGAATTTCAGAAGGCAGAGATTATGAGGGAAAACTATTGCTCCCTCCCCTATCTCTCACCATCAACTGTGTTGGCCTTTAGGTCAAATCATTCACCCTCCCTGTGCCTCAGTTTCTTCATGTGTGAAATGAGGAAGTCAGACTTGTTGGCCTCAAAAGTCCATGCCAACTCTACATCCATCTATGACCCTATAACATTCTAGGCAGAGGAAACAATGTGAAGGCAGGAAATATTTAAGAAATGACAAGTAGTGCAGTCTGACTAGGACATGAGGTTCAGCAAGGCAGAATCAAGAGAGATAAGATAGGTTCCCTCAAGTTGGGAAGGACCTCTGGTGCCTTGCTACAGAGTCATAATTTAAATTATTTTAAAGCTGAAAGGGATCCCAGGGGTTGTCTAATGATCCCATCAACTACTTTTGCTGATGAGGAAATTGATTTGATTTATTAGGCAATAAGAAATAGCTAGGGATGGAGGTGGGGAGGAGGAGGAGTATTGAAAAGGCCAGTAATATAAGGAGAATTGTTCCTTAGAGAGTTTATTTTGAAAACAATATAAAGAATATGCTGGGGGAAAAAGATCAGGAGGTAAAAAGAAAGAAAGATGCTGCTGTGATAGATCAGAGGAGAAATCGTGAAGAATTGAACTTAGGTATTAACAATGAAAATGAAGGGATGGCTAGGAAAGACATAAATCTGAGCAAACCAGAGCATCAAATGCAATCTCCCCAATCCTGAGCTCATGTAACCTGATTGAAATTATCATGAAAATGCTAGACTAATTATACTCTATTATGCTTTCCATCGAATTGTAAACTTTGATCAGATGGTATATGACAATGAGATGGGTACTCGAACCACTGTGATGCCCTCAGGGCACAGATTCAACATTTATAGAGTTTTAAAAAGTTGACTTCTCTTATTCGCTACTACATAACCTTTTGGGTGAATCTGGCTGGTTTTTCCCTGCTTGCCTCGGAAACTCCAGCTATCAGTCAGTTGTCTGATTCAATATGCTAATTTATGTGTTGCCAATGTCAGACTTTTATAGGAATGATTTTGATTATATTCTAGCAGAACCAGACTTCCTGGTTTAACCTGGCATACATTTTACATATCTTAGATATTTTCCATATGGTGTTTGCTTCTTTAAGAGACAGGAAAGAAATGTAATCTTAAGAGAATAGTTCACACTGAAAAGTGCAGTGTGGAAAGCTGTATGAATCTAATATATATATATATATATAATATACATATATAATATATGTATGTATACACATATACACACATATTTACATGTATAAATATATATATATGTACACACACAGAGAGATAGACAGGCAGACAGATAGATAGATACAGACAGACAGACAGATAGATAGATAGATAGATAGATAGATAGATAGATAGATATGTTGACATTATTCTTTGGGGAAAGTGTGTATAAAGCAGCTATCGTGAATGGGATGATAAGAACAATGCCATTCCAGGTTACTTAATTATGCATGAAATCTCAGAATGGAGCAGACCAAATGATTCATTCATATCGACACCTTTTCTCCAGGATGGTAGGTGCCTCAGGTCATTCTGTAATAAGGTCATAGTTTCTCTTCATAATGTCAATCTCAGAAGAAAGAGGATGTGCCCTAAATATTCCTTGTTTATCTTTATAAGGCATGTTTTTCTGTTTTGTGAATTTATCCGATCCTCCCTTAAACTTAATAACAATTTATTCTAAAATAGTCTCTAGGTAAATTAAATCTGAACTTTACAGGGTGTTCTTTAGTTCTAGAATTTTATGGAAAAGTCAACCTTTGTAATGTACCCTCTCTTCACAGTACTGTAGACTCCGACCACTTGCCCTCTTATCTGGAAATATGCCTTCCCTGCCCCTTGCCTGCCAAAGACTGTCGATTCTCCAACCACCTGCACTTGATTGGTTGATTGAAGACTAGCAGTCATCATTGTGACCCAACAACCCCCGCCAAAAGATCCTCCCAACTCCACTGCAGTCAGTGGGTGTGTCTTCAGGGGAGAAGGGTGTAACCAAAAACATGACCATCATTCTCTCTGCTTTCAATGCTCCTCCTCTTCATATCCTTTCCCCTCAAACTGGCCTTGTACACCATATTCCATCACTTATCTCCATACGTTTACCCAACTGAAAGGTGCTCCTTCCTCATACACCAGGGATAATCCCTTTGTTCCTTCAAAATATAGCTCATCTTGCTACCTTCAGCATGGGACCTTTCCTGATCGCCCCCCACCCCTTCCCTAGTTAATAGCATTCTCTCCTATTTGAAATTACTTTGTATTTACTTAAATGAGTGAATGTGCTTACAGTGTCAAGAATGTTTCTTGAGAGAAGAAACAGAGACTATTTCATTTCCGTTCCTGTATTCATAATGCTGAGAACAATGCCTTGCACCTAGTAAACTTTTAATAATTATATGTTGAGTTGAACTGGAGAGTTATCTTAAAGAGACAAAGGAAATTTGTAGTGGCTTTTGTTCCCCCACCCCACGAAATATCCATGATTCAAGGGCCTATGCCCTTTCTCTGCCTCTACCACCTCATTTATCTCAAGGTAAATTAGCTCTTCACTCTTAACCTCCTTCCTTCCCCCCCCGCCCAGGTGTTGCAAAAAATGGTCTTTAAATCCTTGAAAAAGTGTTAGGAAAAGTGATATTCCCTATAGTTTATGGCAGGATAAAGAATGGACTTGTATTACTATACAGCCTATTTCTGCCTCAGGTGTGAATTCTCATCACTAGACAAAAAACATTTTTGAATTTCAGTTTCTTCATTTGAGAGAATTTTAGAAACCATTCACCTTCTGCTAATTTAATAATGACAGTTTGTGAGGATTAATGAGTTAATGGGCACAACATGATTTGGAAGCCTTGAGGGGAAGGTGCTGAGTAAGTACTTAGTTTTACTCTGATTACAGTGAAACCTGGCCAGGGGTCTATTTGTAACAGGTAAGGAAGCCAAGGCAGATTCTGGTCTCCACAGAGAGCCTCTTTCCTTCTCTATTCCCCCCCCCATAGGGGTTACTGAGCTCCTGTTCCCCATGACATATATTCCAAGGTGTTGTTATGGCTACATAATAAGCATAGGAAAATCATCTCAATAAGATAGGTGCCCTATGATTACTGATAAAATAGCAAACCCAAATCATCATTTTGTTTCAAAAGAGACAAAAACTGAAAAGGAGATTCACAGTCTGTAGTAGTATGAAAGTTGTATGAATGACATTGCCAGTCTCTCCTTCTAAACTGTATTCTTGTTTCTGGTTCCAAGACCAGCCCATGCTCCCATGTCAAGGATCAAAACATTCCTCCATTCTGTAGTTTCTGGAGTTTCACATGACAGAAACCCCCAAATTCATCAAAGAAGGGTGTCCTTGATAGATCACAGTCAGAATTTAAAAAACATACTCACCTACTCAAGAACTTATGGGGAGAAGGACTGATCTGCAGAATTTAAAATGATAAGCATGGCAGCCAGATGGATGGAGAGCAAACTTGGGGTTAAGAATGCACATCCAGCCTTTGCCATCTGCCTACTGTCTGAGACTAGGGTCAAGTCCTCTCTGTAAACCAGTCATGGAGTACACAGAGCAGAAGTGTGCCCTCGGCTTTGGGCCAATACTTAATCTGAAAGAGCAAGGCTAAATATAGGCCATTCGGTCTGTTTCATTCATGGATATTTATTTGTTCTAACCACTCTATATATGAAGTAAAAAGTGCATAGCAAACTGTTGAGCCAATAGCTATATATAAGAAAAATTAAGAGCTTCATGTTTTGATTAGTAAAGCTTATGGTAATTTATGTCTTTTCCTTTTCAGAGAACAATTTATTTTCTTCTATATATAGTGCCTATACACATAGATCATGAGTATTAATGGGTGAAGTCATATGTGCTAAGTATAATTTGGAAAATATTAAAAAGATGCTTTTAATGCCATTGTTTACTTTTCATTTTGGCCATTGTGGAACATTTATTTCTCAGGAAAAAAATGCCCCTTTTAACAGACTTTAGAAAATTGATTGCTATTAATCAAGGAGTGTGATTCATGTACCTCAGAGAATATAGATTTTCAATATAATCTGCATTTGGGAGGAATAAAAATCAAAATATGGCAGATGAAGAGTATAGAAAATGGTGGCAAGGTCCTGAAAAAGAGAAGAATTTCATTTACTGGGATTCACACATAAGTCATGTTAATAGTGAATTCTTAGAACTTTGATCAATAATTCTAATGCCATTATTTTACAAGTGAGCGAACCAAGGTCCCAAGATCAAACCGGTAGGAAGCTCTCACACTTGAATCCAAGGTCTGGTAATTTTAAGTTCAATGTTTTTCCATAGGATTTAGGGTTGGAAAGGACTTTAGATCATCATCTAGTGAAGTCTAACCATCTGATTTTAGGGAAAAATCAAGGGGTTTGCCCAATGTCAACCATAGAGTCCAGGGTAAAGCTGTGATTTGAATCCAGTTCCTCTGAAGGCAAATTCAGTACACTTTCCACTAAACTCCAACATGTCATTCTATTTTATGTTTTTTGTTGATATCAGTGTTTGTAGTGAGGAAAAGCCATTTTTATTGGGAACAAGAGTGGAGTTGGAACTGGAAAGAAAGCCAAATGTATATCGTGGCATCTGAGCTGAGTTTGTTCGCATCTTTTTAAGGCCAAAGCCATGGAAATTTTATATTCTTAATACAGTGTCTTAAATTCCACAAGACTGAAGTCAAGAAGAGGGAGCTGGTGTAATATGGACAATGGAAGAGTTCCATGGGAGAGTAGAGCAGCTTTTAAAAGGCTTAGGAAATTTGTCCCCAAAGTGAGAGACATTTTTTGTCTAGAAGGAGTTGTCAGAGTGAGGCAGTTCCTTACTGACTATCCCAGAGAGTTACACTGAAGTGGTTAATGTTCCAGTTGTAAGTGGAGGGCTCATTTGCATATAGGTATTTTACTAAAAAGAAATTACCATTGGATTTCAATTACATTCAGTTCAGTGGAAGTATGTACTTATCGGTGCATTTAAGCTTAAGAGCAGGGCTGTCTCATTCTCCAACTTTCCCAATTATAGGGCTACCCTTAGAGATAGGGTTTGTCTCTCCTCACCCTCAGCATCTTCCCTGACTCCCCTCCAAAAAGAGGAGGTCCACATAGCTTATTGTTTAACACAGACACATCTATATATATTTATATACATTTAACTATATTTAGCATCATATAAAGATTGATTTAAAGCTGAAAGAAATTTTAAAAGTCATCTAGTCCAATACTTTCATTTTACAGGTGAGAAAATTGAGGCTCAAGTAGTAAATTACCCAAGATTGTGCAGGTAGTAATGGCAGAGACAAAGATCCGAACCTAGATTCTCTGACTTTGGATCCATAACTCTTGGGGTGACACCTACCTTTGGTTCATTACTCAGGTCCCTGCTCCAGCTGGTTCATGAGTGGGTCACAGACGATAGACAGCTATGTCCCTCAGATTTGGAGCAATCTACTCAGCTTTTAAACACTGATATAAATGACCTTCATAATAGGGTCACAAACAGAACTTTGGACTGCTTTGGTCTCCTGTCTCAAGCACTGCAAAAGATTTTTATTGCATTGTAATTGCTATCATAGATCATTTCAAGACAAATAGTGCTATTGAAATCCATTGGACAAAGATTGATCATTCCTGAATAGGTAGATCTCTAGGATCCACAAGATGTGGGGGGGCCTTGAATATAAATATATATATATACACACATATATATTATACACATATATAATATATATTATTTATATATAATATACAACATATATAATACACAACACACATTTTATATATACAATGTATTATATATACACACATATATGTATTTACATATATGTGTGTATATAGTCATACAAAACATATACATATATACATGAACACACATGTCTATGTGTATATATAAACAAAGATATTTTTGGGAATATGTATGTATGTATGTATAACTAGAATAGGAATCTGATACAAATCTATATCTATACATACACACATCTTATACATACATTATATACTTACATTACACACTTACACATACATACATACTGTCTAAGCAGTTTATATAGCTTATATACATATAAGGATGTGTAGGGAGCAGTATGTATGTGTGTATAATAGATAGATATAGATCTTTATCAAACAAGAATGAGATAGGAATGACTATAGATTTATATCTATCAATACATACATTAAAAATATATTACATATTATCTACATAGACATATGTTACATAATATATTACATATATTACCTATTTATTAGCCATATATGTATATCCATCCATCCATACTTACTCCCTAAGCATCTTTATTTGCCGTTAAAATGCCTGTGCCACTGCTAGTTGCCCACTATTCTCATGCTAACCTACACCCTTGGATTGTCTTTGTACCTTCAGCAAGGTGTTGGTCAGAATTTTAAATATTTGGTTATCACCTCTACTTTATCAGAAATTATCTTTAGAAGCCTTCCCTCTACTGTGTGAAAAATAAATAGAAATCAGTCATAGCAACTCATCTATGTTAATAGCTTTAAAAGGATATAATTTGCTTTTCGTTATCCAACTTGTGTCTGACGGGTGAACTAATTGTAGACAAAGTGGTTAACAAATTGCGCTAAACCTCCGTAATATAAAAAATCCATCTTTTTTTTTCAATTTTATTATTTGTTTTCAGTTTTGAACAATTATTTCCATAAGTTCCAAATTTTCTCTCCCTCCCTTCCCTGCTTCTTCCCCAAGATGGCATGTAATTTTATATGTACTCTACACATACATTCCTATTAAACGCATTTTCATATTAGTTGTGTTGCAGAGAAGAATTAAGACAAATGGGAGAAACCATGAGAAAAACAAACAAGCAAATAAAAACATAAAAGAGAAAACAATCTGCTTTGTTCTGCATTCCAACTCCATAGCTCTTTCTTTGGATGTGGATGGCATTTAGCATCATGAAACCTTTGGAGATGTTTTAGGTCCTGGCATTGCTGTGAAGGGCTGTTTATCAAAAACAATCCTCACACACTATGGCTGTTACTGTGTATAAAAAGGTAATTTTCCCTGGAGAGTCTTAAGAACCTTTAAGGAGTTAAAACGAAGTTAGAAACAAGAAACCTATTTTTGAATCTTGCTAGCTCTGTAGGAAGATAGGTGTTGTCTCCAATGTCCAGATTTCTTTAAAAAATGGGGGATAATAATATTTCCATTTACATAAGGGTTGTTGTGAGAAATGGACTTTGTTAACCTTAAAACACTATAGAAATAACGATTCTTCCTTATGTCACCAAGTAGAGAACCATGATGCCTACCATGATTTTTTTCCCTAAACTTTGCCTCTAGTTGTTTTTCCCTGGAAGAAAGTGGAATGGTGGATAGAACATTGAGTTTAGAGCCAAGAAGACCCAAATTTAAATCCCCACCTCATACCCTGTATGATCCTGGACAAAACTTTAACCTTTCTTGGCCTCTGTTCACCTATCTTTAAAATGGGGATTATAATAGTACCTACCCTACAGGAAAGAGGAAGCTACCTCAGAGGTCATTAGGTCCAACCTTTCCATTCATAAAATGAATGCTTATGTGACTTGTTCAAGGTCACACATAGGAAGCATATCATGCAGGGTATGAGCTGAGGCCTTCTCACTCTAGGGCCAACGTTCTTTCCACTCCACCTGCTGTCTTTTCTTCCATCAGTTCAAAGTCTTATGCCTTCCACATAACCGTAATGCCTCATTTTTTTTTGCCTTATTCATATACCAGCCCACCTTGCCCTTTTCTTTAAAACATATTCCTATTTAAATCAGTCAACTTAATACAAAATTTAAATTACATTGTAGTTTCAGAGACTAAACACTAGTAAAAGTATAGCTTCTCTTTTGAAATACAATATGGTTTATCTTCCTCCACCTACTGAAACAAAAGTCTTTAATTAGATATTTCAGGTTTTTCCAAGCCTTGTGCCAGACACACAAAAAAGCCTTTGTTGATCTTAGGCATTTTCCAGCCCTCTTCTGCTTGCCACCAGTGGAACAAAGCTGTTCCATGACAAAGAAAAGAGAATTTGCAAATGAAGTCCTTGTCTTCGTAATAATGATTAACTTGTGTGGAGTTTGGTGGCAAATTGATCTGATGAGAACAATAGTTATCCAGAAACGACACTTTCCTGTGCCAGAATTGAACACTTTACAAACCTTAATGAATACCCCAGACTGAGGTTAAACCTTCCCCCACATTTCACAGATGAGAGGATTCAGACAAGAAGAAGTAAGAGTGACCAGCTTGGGGGCCACACAGTGAGTCGGTCAGTGGGGTTTCTAACCCTGTAAAAAGCTTTGGCTAGAATTTGGTAGATGGGATTAATGAGCTTCTTGTTTATTCCAAAATGACCTGCTTCTTTTTATAGAGTCCTTTTTTTTCTGGCTGGGGAGCTTACAATACTATCTTCCCTTGGTTTGGGAGCTATCAGAAGTTTGGCTTCAACTTCTGAGCTCTTTGTGAAAGGAGAGATGGGTAACACATGTGGCCTTTTCAAGCAACACCCAGTGAAAGACAGAAGAGAGGATGTGCCCGGTGTTGTCAAATTCTTTATATGCTATCATTGGTTGGGAGAAATTTGAAAAAAACAAACAAACAAACCTCCCCCTCTTCCACTATCAAAGCACTTTCCTTTTGGTGAGCAGGGGTTTTCCTTCCTGCATGAGCCCTCCTTGGAGTTTTTAAACTAACACAACCTACCTGCTAACTTTCCTTTTGGTAATGGGAACCATCACCCCGGAATGGTGTGAGAACTGGAACATGGCCTGACCTTGACTCTTTGTTGCTTTTTTCTCCCTCGTGCCAAATCATGGAGAACTTGAACCTTCCTGGTAAAACAGCTTTATTAGAAAAGTTAACTTTTGTGGGGTGGTGAATATGAAACTCGCACTGTTTTTAATTGATAGTGTAGGAAAATCCATGTATTTATTTGATTGAGACTTTTATTTTTTTTTGTCCAATTTTACCAATAATTCATTTTTCTAAGGCTATTGAATGCTTAAAGCATTATCATTATTCATGGTGTCTCCCAAATGCTTTGAAGAATGTATCTACCATTGTTTCTTTTTTTTTTATTTCTTTGTTATTTCTTTTCTATGTCTATGGATAGAATTAAGTTCTTAGAGTTCAAGCCAGAAAGGAGCTTAGAAATCATTCAGTCCATGCACTCATTTTTCAGATGAGGAAACTAAGGCTAAAGAGGAAAGAGGAGAGCAAGATGTGAACCTGAGTTCTCCACTTTTGGATCTAGTACACTTCCTGCTGTTCCTGATTTCACGTTTTTTTCCTTGATGCAGTCAGCCTAGAATGCTTATTTATCCCAACTTTGCAAGTTCTTGTACTAGAACGAGACCCCTGAGGAGTTTTGCTTGCTTATTGTGATGCTCTTCATTGATATTCATTACTGCAGCTTTTAAACATAGCATGAATTCTATTTTTAGAGAGGCGTCTCTTGCAATTGCTTTTAAGGCTGAAAATCAAAAGGCCTAATCTAAACCTTCTTTGGTTGGTATGTATTCTTGCTTTCTACACAGCTGAAGGTAAGGAGGCCTGCTGTGCTGTGCTGTGCTTTGTCTGTTGTCCACCTTCTCCATATTGCTGACATTTTAAGAAAGAGATTTTAGGTTTCTGGAAAAGTCACTATTTCTGCCTTCATTCGAGGCAGAACTCTTATGGCTTAAGCAATAATTTTTTGTTGGGAGGAGGAAATTGATGAGAGGGTAGTATAATTATCTTCACAAACTGATATTTGTTGGAAAGTATCCACAGTGTACCATGTCATACTTTTGCTGGAAAGCCTTTAGAATTTCTCATTACCTATATAATGTTAATTCTTCACTACTTAACCAGATATCCAAGGCCATCCTCAGTCTAGCCTTGACCTGTACCTTTTTAGCCTCATCTCCTGAAGTTAGGGATTCTTAACTATTTTTGTATCATACCTAGTTAAGAACCAGTTAGACCAATTACAGTGAAAATAAAGATGTATTTTTTTCCCTATCCAAGTTCATGAATCCTCTGAAATCTATCCATAGACCCCCAGCATCTATGGACCCCATGCAGTGGTAAACTGATAAATGTTTAATAACTGATTCTCTGAGTCACAACTAGAGTTGAGTTTCCTAGGTCCCTGCCCTTCATTCTGTATTATATTAGGCAATTCAGACAATGTCCCTATGTTCCTATATCCCTGTTTCTGTGGTCTAGTAGCCTGGTGGTATCAAACTCATAGAAATAGAGTCCACTAAACTGTACTTAAAAGTTCTCTTCTGGTCACATATTAACTTTAAAAAGCACACATTTATGTGTTTCTTTTTGTATTGATTTAACAATCATTAAAATCAGAGAGGAACTACATTTTTATCTTCCATAGGATGCATTTGGGAGTGCCATGGGCTACGTGTGGCCCATAGACACATATTTGGAAACTGGTGTAGACCACACCTTTGTTTTGTCTTACAGAGGACAGTCTCCTATCTGTCATATCCACTCTTTGTCTAAAATTCTGTGTAAAGTTTGAGCCCCAAATGTTTTGGGGACCTGGGATTGGGCCCACTTTCTGTTGCATATCCAAGAAACTAGCCTGCTCACAGCTCCAGGGAAAGTGTGGGGGAAAGGTGCTTACCCCACTGACTTCTGTTCTCTCATGACTGCCATTCCTGGGGAGCAGTACCACTCTTCACAAATCTCTCTCTCTCCCTTTTGTCCTCTATGTATGTATCTTATTTTCTTCATTGAACTATGAGACGTTGGGGGAGAAATTATGCTTTTTTATAGCATAAGAAGCAATGCCATGTAGTAAATAGAGCAAGACTTAGGAAGTCTTGGGTTCAGATTCCACCTTGGACACTTACTAGCTGTCTAACCTTAGGCAAGTCTCTTGATTTCTTCAAGACTCAGTTTCCTCCTCTGTAAAATGAGAGCATTAAACTTGATGACCTTGAAGGTCCCTTCCAGCTCAAAATCTCAGATCCTTTATCTTCCTCAGTTCAAAGTGTTGTGAATAGTAGCCACATTCATTTAGTATGTTCTTGGCTGTTATAAAAGAGGTTGTATTTCTGCCCTCAAGGAATTACAGGGAATAGACAACAACCCCCAGCCCACCCCACATTCTGTTCTGTGCTATTATTATTGTACAGTGTGACACTGGACAAGTCACTGCTTCAGGATTAACATACACACATCAAATAGCTAGTATGTTCAGCACGTGGTGGGGGCAGGGTGGGAGAAACAAAGGTTGGCTTGACAGATGGACAATATGTCATGATATTGAGATACATATATATGGCATGATTCCTGCCTTTAAAGAAACTATAGTTTAGTAGGGGAAGTAGAAGGAAAATAAGAAATAACCCCAGAACCATAAAGTGCCTGAGTGGATAATATTAGGGTTGAGAGCCAAATGTGGGCTGATGTGGGTAGAGAAGGCTTCATTAAGGAGGTGGATCTTGAGTTGAACCTTCATATATTAGTAGGATTGGACTGGTCTGAGGGGAAGGAGAAAGCAGGCAGGGCAAGGGACTACCAGGGGAGAGTGACTGAGGCACCCTATTCCTCTCACAAATGATTCTTTCACTGTTACTCCAATGCATTTGTGAAGTTACTAATGCTAGTACTTCCTCCAGTGGTGCAGTTTGTGATCACAGGCTCCCAAGAGCAGGAATATAAATTTAAAAGGTCCTACAGGGTCTTTCAAGTCCAATATACCCATTTTATAGTTGAGAAAATGATGACCAGGGAGGCTAAGACATGCCTAAGATAACACAGATGCTAAGCATCATATTTGAAGGATTTGAACTCAAATCGTCTGACTCTTCATCCAGTCCATCCATGCTTTCTCTTTGTGGAAGATTCTTGACCATGCTTTCCTATAAATCCTCCGGATAAGATCTGTCCATACTGGTGGCGTTGTTTAAGATTCTTAAGATTCGAAGAAAAAGAAACATGGGGAGGAGAAAGACCCACGTATGCGAGCTCCGAACCCACAGCCCATAGATTTAATGTAAGAAGAGCCCCCCATAAGTTCTGGATCACTGCAGGGTGTGCAGAAACATAGTGGAAGAGATTTCCGTTCCAGAGACCCTTGGAGAGCCATCCCCAGGGTCCGTCGCACCCCAGAAAGCAGACCCCACCCCAGCACTGCCCTGGTCATGGCCCCAGAGAAGCTGATCTGAGCAGGCTTCAGGGACGGAAGCTCCGGCGGCCGGGAAGGTCCCTCCACCAACAGAAGCTACAGGTCAGTGAGAGAGACGGCTGGGCTGGCCGAGAGGGGAGCGGAGTGTCTCCGTGACTCAGGCTCCCTCGGGAGGAAGTGGAGGAGGCAGAGACGGGGGCAGGAAGCGGCAGAGGCAAAGGCAGGGGCAGGAAGCGGCAGAGGCGGGGTGGCAGCGGAGGCAGCGGCAGCACGGCCGCGGCGCCCGGGACTCCCCCAGCAGCAGGCAGGATCTTCATTACTGAAAGTCCCTGCATAAACCACCTGAAGGAGCTGAGCCTGGGAGACGGCCCTGCCCCCACCCCAGCACCAGAACTAAAGCTCACATTGAATAGCAGCCGCACCTGCCGCGGAAAGCCCATTTGAATCTCAGACCCCAAGCACTAGCTGGGCGGATATAGGCAGGGGTGGACAGGAATCTCAGAAGTCAAGTAACTGGCTGGGAAAATGCCTAGAAAAGGGAAGAAAAATAAGACTATAGAGAGTTTTTTTGAACAGATGCAAATGATCCTGACTTTCGGATCTGATGACGAGGACATATTCTTGCCATCAGAGAAAGATGTGGAGGGCGGGGTCTTGGTACCCCAGACATCCCAGGGGGACATCAGGTGGGCTCAGGCCTTGGAAGAGCTCAAAAAGGATTTTGAAAAGCAAGTTAGACAGGTGGAGGAAAAACCGGGAAGAGAAATGAGAGAGATGCAAGAAAAGTATGAAAAACGGGTCAATACCTTGGTAAAGGAGACCCAAAAAAATGCTGAAGAAAATAACACCTTGAAAAATGGGCTCACTCAATTGGCAAAAGAGGTTCAAAAAGCCAATGAGGAGAAGAATGCTTTCAAAAGCAGAATTAGCCAAATGGAAAAAGAGGTTCAAAAGCTCACTGAAGAGAATAGTTCTCTCAAAATGAGAATGGAACAGTTGGAGTCTAATGACTTTCTGAGAAACCAAGAAATCACCAAACAAAACCAAAAGAATGAAAAAATGGAAAAGAATGTGAAATATCTCATGGGAAAAACAACTGACCTGGAAAATAGATCCAGGAGAGACAATTTAAAAATTATGGGACTACCTGAAAGTCATGATCAAAAAAAGAGCCTAGACATCATCTTCCATGAAATTATCGAGGAAAACTGCCCTGACATTCTACCACCAGAGGGCAAAATAAGTATTGAAAGAATCCATTGATCACCACCTGAAAGAGATCCGAAAAGAGAAACTCCTAGGAACATTGTGGCCAAATTCCAGAACTCCCAGGTCAAGGAGAAAATCTTGCAAGCAGCTAGAAAAAAACGATTCCAGTACTGTGGAAATAAAATCAGGATAACTCAAGATCTAGCAGCTTCTATGTTGAGGGATCGAAGGGCGTGGAATAGGATATTCCAGAAGTCAAAGGAACTAGGACTCAAACCAAGAATCACCTACCCAGCAAAACTGAGTATAATACTTCAGGGGAAAAATATGGTTTTTCAATGAAACAGAGGACTTTCAAGCATTCTTGATGAAAAGACCAGAGCTGAAAAGAAAATTTGACTTTCAAACACAAGAATGAGAAGAAGTATGAAAAAGTAAACAGCAAAGAGAAGTCTTAAGGGACTTACCAAAAGTGAACTGTTTACATTCCTACATGGAAAGACAATATTTGTAACTCTTAAAACTTTTCAGTATCTGGGTAGTTGGTGGGACCACACACACACATGTACACGCATGCACGCAAACACACATACACACATGCACGCACATACAGAGACAGAGAGCACAGAGTGAATTGAATAGGATGGGACCATATCTTAAAAGAAATTAAGGTAAATGGTGAGAGAGAAATGTAGTGGGAGGAAAGAGGGTGAAATGGAATGGGGTAATTTTATGTCATTTAAGAGGCAAGTAGGAGACTTTTTAGTGGAGGGAAAAAGAGGAGAGCTGAGGAAAAAAAAAACAAGAAGTTTACCCTCATCACATTTGACTAAAGGAAGGAATAAAATGCACACTCATTTTGGTATGAAAACCTATCTTACAGTATAGGAAAGTGGGGGAGAAGGAGATAAGCAAGGGGGGGGGGGATGATGGAAGGGAGGGGAAAGGGAGGAGGGAGCAATTTGAAGTCAACACTCGGGGAGGGACAGAATCAAAAGACAGAAGAGAAACAATGAGGGGCAGGATAGGATGGAGGGTAATTCAGTTAGTCTTACACAACATGACTATCAGGGAAGTCATTTGCAAAACTACACAGATATGGCCTATATTGAATTGCCTGCCTTCCCAAAGGGATTGGGTGGGGAGGGAGGGATGGGGAGAATTTGGAACTCAAAGTTTTAGGAACAACTGTTTAGTATTGTTGTTGCTACTAGGAAAGAAGACATACAGTTAATGAGGAATAGAAAGTCATCTGGCCCTACAGGAGAAAAGAGAAGATGGGAACAAGAGAAGGGAGGGATGACAGAAGAGAGAGCAGATTGGAGATAGGGAAAATTAGATTGCTTGGTGTATTGGGGTGGGGCGGAGAAAAGGGGAGAAAATTTGGAACCCAAAATTTTGTGAAAATAAATGTAAAAAGTTAAATAAATAAATAAAAATTAAAAAAAAAAGATTCTTAAGATTCCAGGGCTATCCACACACTGCTCTACAGTTTATTTGTAGTTTCTTATTCTAGCAACATGACTCACACATCTGAGGGACCATGGCCAACTTGGAACAGATTTCAATGATGACTCAAATCTAAGGGTCACTGCTGATAAGAGTATGCTGGGTTCTGATTTCATTAATCAATACTCAGAACAGATGTAAGAGTAGTCATTCTTAGGTCTCAGCAAACCTACTTGAGGTTCTCTTTTCCAGGGCCAACATGATTGGAACCTTTGGGTATAGAAGTTGAGGCTCTTTGCTGTACTTAGACCTAGATCCTGATGCCTAAGAAGCATTGTTGGCAGCTATTTTGGGTCAGCTTAATAAGGAAGAGGTCGAAATTGCCATAAAGCCACATATGTTAGCTTGTGCTACTCATTGTGTCTACCCACAATCCAGTACTGTTTAGAGTAGTGATGTGAAATAGAAATTCAGGGCATTAAATATACGTAAGGATCCCTGAAGACCGTACACTGACTTAGAAGCTATATAAGCATGTATCTATGCATATATATATATATATATATATAAACACACACATGCAGACACACATGTACATTTGTATGTATAGATGTATGTTTTTATTAATAAATCAACACATAAAATTAGATAGGAATTACATCTTAATACTACTTGGAAGTAGTATGGGTCACATTCAACTCTGCAGGGTATATGTTTGACCCAACTTGCTTGCTTGTTGCTGTTGGTCTTTCATTCTTCGACCGGGAGGGTGATGTCTTGAATTGCAAGTGAATTAGATTTAGGTAAGGCAGGAGGGCTGTGCAAAGTCATCAGCCTCACTCCTCAGAGTCACTGGAATCTCATGTAAAGATGTAGATTGGGATGACTGACGATGGTTGTGGATGCAGTGGGAGACTCTCTCTTCCTTACAGCACTCCTGAATGGTGTTTTCTATTGACTTTCTCCCTATATAGTCAGTAGTAATGTGTAGGTTAGACTACAGCAGAATGTTTTGCTTTACTTCAGAGAATTATGGCACATCTGTGGATGCCTAATTTCTGGACACCTCTCCCCTGCTCCTCCTTTCTCACCCAGCATCTGGCAATTCCATTGCAAAGAATACCAGATTCCTCTATGGTACTCTTCAGATACAGATTATAGTCATTGTTCAAGGTTTTTGTTAACTGTTTCTCATTTTCCATTCCCTCAGGGATTATTTATTTAATATCAACACTTAGTCACTTGGAGTCTACTAGCGTGTTTTTGACTGTCTCTGCCCGTGATGGTGGTGGGCTCACATCTGTAACTAATGCAGACATCACCATCCACATCCTCCAGACTGCTCTGGCACCTGCCATTTTTGAAAGGTCCAAATATGTCTTCTCCATTCACGAAAACTTGCCTGAAGACAGCCCTGTTGGAACTGTGAAAGCAAGAGAGCCTTTAAGTAAGTGGTCATTTCCCCTGTTGCATTTAGAGGTTTTATAATTAGAGGTTTTCTGTTTGGACCTACATCTTAAAGTTATGAGATAATTCTTCCTTTCTTCCCATATTTCCCTGCCTTACTCAACTTATTCCAAAAGGGGAATAAAAAATGAAAAATTACTCTTCTACTTTCTTTGAATTTATTTCATTCCTTCCTGTTTTTTTTCTTGTAGAAAACTAACATTTTTATCCATCTGTAAGTAGAAGAAGGGAAGTATATAAATGAAATTGTTTTGGTTTTTTTTGTGACTAGAAAGAACCAGTGATCTTCTGAATATTCATCCCTTTTATCTAACACAAGAAAAATGAAAGATTAAAAAGAGAACACTGGTTTGGTCTTTGACTACTCATCTTATGTTTGAGGGAAAAACCAAACATTCCCAGAATGACCCAACTGTGTTCAGTTTTATATAGTAAACAGGACACGTTGTGGCGAGACTCCAAGGCCATGAGCAAGAAAATATTAAGAGTTTAGGAAGGAGTAACAGATTGTGTTATATTCTTCACAGATGTCATTTAGAATAGCAATCGAATCTTTCTGCTTATCAGAAGTATCTCTTTAATTTTATTACTTTGCTCTCTCCCTTCTTCTTTCCATAGATTCTTTGGAGACAATATCTTATAAGATTTCTTCTGGGGATCCCTATGGGAGTTTTGCTATTGACCCTAGGTTTGGTGTCATTCGTACCCGGAAGCAGCTGGATCATGAAACACAGCCTAGAGTTATCCTCACTGTTCAGTCACAATTGGGCAGCTCTCCTGTCTGTGGTAGCACCCAAGTCAACATTACTGTGATAGATGTCAATGACAATCCTCCCATTTTTCGCACAGCTTCTGATTCAATGAGGTTATTACAAAATACACTGCCTGGTACTGCCTTATATATTGCTCATGCAGAAGACAAAGACAGTGGCCAGAATGGATTTGTCCAATATACCATCGAAAACCAGAGGTCAGGCATCTTCACCATTGATTCGGGTACTGGTGTCATCTACCTCAGTGGGATCCTTGGGCAAGAAATGCAGCAGAATTGGACTCTATACATCAGGGCTAAGGACTTAGGAGTTCCCCCTTTAACATCTCTGTTGATGTTGACAGTGACTGTTGAAAAACCAGACTTGAAACCTCCATTGGCTTTTGAACACTTAGTCTATCAGGTAGAAATAAGTGAATTCCTTTCACCAACAACACAGATACTCCAAGTCCAGGCCTTCTCACTGGAACCACATCATAAGTCATCCCATATTGTGTACTCACTGGAACCCAGCACAGACTCTGTTGCATTTGGCATTGATACTTCTAAAGGTTGGATTTCTTTGCAGAGGCAGCTGAACTATGAAACATCCCAAATATACCATTTCAAAGTATTTGCCTGGAGCCTGGAGGACAGGTTAAGGCACAATGTGAGCACGACCGTAACGGTTCATGTTCTGGATGAAAATGACAATTGTCCAACCTTTTTGCATGATGTCCTTTTTTTGAAAATTGAAGAGAACGCCACACCCCAAGGGGTAGTAGGAACAGTTGTAGCGACTGACAGAGACTCTGGAAAAAATGGACAGTTGTCATATTTCCTTTTGTCTGATGGAAAATTCTTCAAGATAAATCCCAACACAGGTAGGATTCTGATATCTTACTTCTTTTCTCTTAGCACTAACAAATGTCACATGGGCAAGAATTATTTCACTTTTTGCGTTTGTGGTCCTATTTTCTTGTATAAAGAAAGTACTGAATAATGCTTTTGAATTGCTGGACTGATGTAGCAGCAAGCACATTGACACATCCAGGATGGCCTGCTAGCACAAGTTCTTAGATCTGCTTTTCTGAAAGGAAAGCAACTTTTGAGGGGTAAACAGTCTTCTTTAATCACGTTCACCAACAGAGAAAATACAAGCAGAGAAATAAAGACCAACAGACAGGGTTCCTAACTGTCTGACCATAAGCAATACATACACCACAGATCAACAGACAGATCCTACTGTCTGACCATTATATACATATGTAGTTACCAGAGAGAGAAGCTCCAACATCTGGGTTTTCCAGACTAGGGGGCTCCTTTCTGGCTCCTCATAGTCTCATCTGGCCCATGAACCTTATTCCAAGCCCCCAAAGCAAAACCTCTCCTCAGAGTATATTTACACTTTTCAGAGCCAGAAGGCATGACCCCATGACACTGTGCCTCCTTAGTAGTTAACAAAAGGTGTGGGCCTTCCTACAAAACAAGCCTTCTCTAATCAAGCTTCCTTTAATGGGTTCCCTCTGAGGCCTATTAATGGACAGGAAGATCTTTCTATAACAATTGACCAGAAAGCACATCATATCTATGTGTATGATTATAGCAGGAGTCCAGGAAGCAGCGTACGTTGTTCTACTATTATGTGAATTTAGGATGTCAGAATTGAGTCACTTTAGCAACTATGCTGTCTAAACTGGAAACATTCGATTGTACTTTCCCAGGCAAAGATTACAACACTGTTATTCACCTAGACTTTCTAGTGTATGTGAATAGCATTTGATTCAAGTGGTGATAACATTTTTCACCCGAATTAGAAGCAAGACAGAAACAAATCTGGCGAGGTCCCACTTACAAGTTCTAGGATTGCTGGTAAAGCTGGAAAGAACTTCATGGAGGTTCAACCCACTCTATCCATAAGGAAACAGAAGCCAAGGGTAGTGAAGGAATTTACTCAAGGTTTTTTATTTTCTAGTCTTTACTCTTTCCTTGCTCTTCACTATTTGGTATTCTTTCAGAAAATCTTTTGCAAAATGTCAAAATCCTTATCCACCACACATGATCCTCATCAGTGTCAAGCTTTAGGAAATAAATCCCTTGACCAGATGTCAAAATAATCCTAGGGCTGGATGTCCCTATTGATGCCGTTTTAGGAAAACACACACACACATACACACTCACAAACCCTAGGGTGATAGTCTTTGGGGGTGAGGATGAGGAGGCATACATTTCTGATCCTCTGAGGTCCCTTTCCATGCCTTTCAGGATTCAATGACCTTGTTATTTAAAGTTATTTGTTCACAATTTGCCAAATAAAATATGTGTGGCAATCCATGAAACCACATACATGTTTCATCTGGCAAATAATGAATTATTATGTATATAGTTTATGTACTCTTTATGAGAGTTGCATTTCTAAGGTCCTTTCCAGCACCAAATATAATGAATCTTTATGCCAAGGAATTAAGTTGACTTACAATGTATAACTGTAGGATGGCAGGACAGATTTCTAAACTTTTTGTTTCAGTATTTTTTAGAGATAAAAATACACTAGGTAGCATTACCTCTGCTAACTATTTTCCCTCCCACATCTATGAAAAAGGTCCTTAGTCTCCAATATCAAGAGTATGCCAGTAAAATCTCATTTGGTTTAGTTTGAAAAAGACAGCAGAAAGGAATTGCTTTTAAAAGGAGGGCTGTGTATAAGGGGACACAGCAGCCTGTGGGGGCCATCTTAGTCCCCATTCTATGAAAGATGCATTGGAACAAAGCCCTGATGCTAAAGTTCTCTAAGGGCATAGTGGTAGAAACTAGTCCTAGTTTGTGGGTGAAGAAAGCAGTATAGACAAGAACTAATGTGAGTGAGTTGGTGCAGAAACTAGTAAATTGTTGAGCTGGAGGAAAGGAATAAAATTGTGAACCAGAAGTTCTTTTGTTGGTTTTGGGAGTGGGAGTCAGGAGCTCAGGAGTTTCTCAGTTTGTGACTCAGGTATGGAGTTGAAGCATGAAACCTGTGAATGAGAGAAAAGAAAAAAGGAATGAATTCAGATGATGAGTTTGGTGAATGGTAGGAGACTAACCACACAAAAACAAATTTATATAGCACTTACTATGTCCCAGGCAGAGCAGCAAGGTGGAGCAGTGGATAGAGAATGGAGTTAGGAATTCTCATCCTCATGAGTTCAAATCTGACTTCAGATCCTCACTAGTTGTGTGACCTTGGGCAAATCACTTAATCTCATTTGCCTCGGTTTCATCATGTGTAAAATGATTTGGAGAGTGCTATGGTAAACCACTACTCCAGTAACTTTGCCAAGAAAACCCCAAATGGGGTCACAAAGAGTTGGATAGGATTGAAACACCTCAACAACACGTCCCAACACTGTGCTAGATACTTTATTTTTATCATCTCATTTAATTCTCGTAGCAACCCTAAGATATAGATACTATTATCATCGCCATTTTATAGATGAGAAAACTGAGGCAATCGAGGCTTAAGTAACTTGCCCGGGGTCACATAACTAGTAAGGATATGAAGTCGGATTTGATCTGAATGAAGATCCAGAATCAGCTAAAATTGAGTTCTAGGTCACTTGTGTTGAATGAGAGAGTCAGGAGGGTGGAATTGCAAAGAACATTTGAAAAAATGGATATATTAAAAACTCTTTGAAAATGGTAGAGGGCAGTGGCAAGCTGATTCATCACTTCCTTAAGAGTTACTATTCAGTATTACTGTTCAGTATTAGTAGGTAGTACGATATAATCATTAGAGTGGAGAAAGAGTTTCAAACCCTGACTCTAAGACATACTTCCTTTGTGACTTTGGACAGGTCACTAACCTTCTCAGTGCCCAAGACAATCCTTTAAGATGGTAAGTTGTAGAGATGTCTGTTTATGGTTAGGGAGTGGAAGGATTTGTTGAAGGAATTTCCAAACGAAGGACATCCTTACACAAATGAAATTATAGCTCTTGATCTTCTGACCCACAAAGGACTACTATTATAGTCTACTAGTTATATATTCTTAGTGTATTATTAGCTATTAGTGTAGGGAACCCTACGAGGAAACTCCCTCTATCAATGCTCACTGGCTTTTCCCTGCTCTGAAGTTTCTAGTCTTTGATAGCTGCCAGGGAGTGGTTAACTGTCTTGCCTAGGGTCATATAGTCAATTCACATCAAAAGTGTAACTCAAACACAGATCTTCCTGACTGATGCAAATTTTCTATTTTCTATACCACATCGCCAATCTACTATTACTTGTGAATGTAATAGTACCTTAATAATACTAAAGGACATAGTATATCACGTGATAGAGTAAATATTGTCTTCAAGATAATATTCTCATATATGAGCATTTTCCTAAAATGCACATCTAGATGGAGCTAGGAGACAGAGATCCTAGGAGCCAGAGGACCAGAATGTCCTCAGATTGTGCTCATAGTTGACCTTTATTGACTCTGGGACAAGGTTTTTGACCTTTTTATACCCAAATCTTGGCCTCTGAAACATGAGGTTAATGCTACAGAATGACATCACTCCAGGAAAATGACAAGGACTCAAAATGCTGCATATGCAGCTTTCTATGTATGTCACTAAGATGGCTATTTAAGGATTCAATGTATTTTGTGAAGTGATGAATAAGATTCATATGCGGACTGAAGATAAAACATTACTTAGGGTGATACACAAAAGTTTCCCCTCTCTCCACAATGGTACTTAAGAGCACTGAAATATATATGGGGGATAAAAGAACAGCATTTAAAATCATCCCATTATTCCAGACTTTCCAAAAGTAATTTATTTTAAAACATCCATTACGGAGATCATGCTATTGGGATGCTATGGCCAAAGAATGAATCTTCTAGTGACCACCTTTTTGGTGGTGAGTCTTTCAGCTAAGGTAACATTGTGTATTGTCAGATTATTAAATTGGGGCAGAATGTTTTAAATAGCAAGAAAAGCATCATATAGTCAATAACCAACAAACATTTATTCATGTGTTAGTGTTACACATTTGTAGGCAGTTAGGTGGTTCAGGGGGTAGAGTGCTGGCCCTGGAGTCAGGAGGATCTGGATTTGAATCCAGCCTCAGATACTTACTAGCACTGTGGCACTAGGCAAATCACTTAATCTGTTTGCTTCAGTTTTGGGTTGTTATGAGGATAAAAATGAGATATTTGTAAAGTTCTTAGCCCATTTCCTGGCACATAATAGATACTATATAAATACAAGTTATTCATATTATTATTTTTATGTTATATCATATATTTTAATATGTATATTAAATATATTAATTAAAATATATATTCAAATATATTAATATGTAGTATTTTAAAGAAAGTAGTTGTTTCTCTAGTATCTTTTGAATATTTATAGTTCATATAAAGATTCTGATATTTATTGTCTTGATCTGTTTTATTTTATCCTGTGTCCTTTAGGTGAAATTATAAATTGGATGGCATTAGACCGGGAGCTGCAAGTACATCACCAGTTGATGGTTCTAGTGACTGACCATGGTTCCCCACCGCAAAATGCCACCATGATAACTTATATCTCAGTTACAGACCTCAATGATAACAAACCATATTTTCCCCAATTTCTTCCTGGGAAAGAACTCAAAATTAAGGTTTGTGGAGCCAAGTAATTTTAAATGAATCTTTGGTATAGTAGAGAGATCTGTCTATACTAAGGTTATGACCTTGGACAAACTCTCACTTTCATCTCTCTCATACTTGTTTTCTCAGCTATAAAATATTGGAATTGCATTTAGAAGATACTGAAGGTCTCTTGGAACTTTAGGGCTTTGCTTCGATTCCATAATTTCCACTCATATAAGACTATGCATCATTTGTTTTGAGCACCATCTTGTGGTAAAAAATCTGAATTTTTCAAATACTATCTCAGTGAAGAGTTTAGTTCATTAACAAGTAGACAAGTAAACATTGGGTCAGAACTTTGCAATTTTTTGGCAAAAGAAATCCTAATTGTGCTTCTTTTTAACTATTTGAAAACTATATATGGCAATTGTTCTTATCAGATTATTTATCTTCAATTTGAAAGATTACCTTAACTTATGTTGAAAAAATGATATCCATCTCTACAGAGAGAACTAATGAACTCTCGGTATAAACTATGATTTTTTCACTTTATTTTTTTCTTTTTTGGGGAATATGGAAATAAACTTTGCATTATTATATAAAATGATTTATTACTTGATTTCTCAGTGGATGGGGGACCGAATGGGAGAGAATTTGGAATTCAAAATTTTAGAAGAATGATAAAAATAAGTAAATAATAAATTGAAACGTTGAAAGAAAGATCACCATACCAACCATTCATGAATTTTACCTGATCCATTAGGAGATCTGGAATGTTTGCCCTGATCTCTCTTCACCCTTATCCCACTCTATCCATCCAGGCTCCCCCTCTTCACTCCTCATTCAAAGCTAACTAGACCTCCATAAATCATCTCATACTAACAAATCTTGCTAACATAATGCTCTAAAAAAATGACCCAGTCATCCTATTCTTATAGAAACTTACGGAACAGTCACAGAAAATGTGTTATTTTGACACAATGGATCCACATCATTGTGTGTATTTACTTCACCTGGATGAACCCTGATCTCACGCTAAACACTTAAATTTATTAAGGAAGTTATATCTCTGATCCAGTTCTCCAGGTTAGGGACCATATAAAAGCCAAATAAGTCATTATCTTTGTGCCCTCTGAGTCATTGAAATATTGACCAGATTTATGTGTAGACTACAGAAATGTTAAAACATGAAATGTGTCTACATGGTTAGGAGATTCAAGTCAAGCTCCTCAAGTTTGAAGAGACACATATTTTGTCCTGGCAGTAAGGTTTTGCATTTTCCTCCAGTGTGATTGCCCATGACAGCCCCTTTGTGTATAACCTTTATGGGCAAACATATGTACCACTTTTTTCTAGTACTTGACAAGAAGGGCTTAGTGGATCTGTAATGAGAAGGTGCTAGAATCCCCAAAGGAAATTCAGAATCTCAGTGTTTTCAATTTCCTTGATTTCCTTCTTTTAAAGAGTCACTAGAATCTGTCAAATACCCTGTAGGGTAGTTGGTTTGTCTTTAAATGGAGCTCTTTAAAATGTGCAATTTGGCATATTTCCATGGCCTCTACCCAGATAGCTTTACAGAGAATAAAACTGAATTTCAGGTCAATTTTAAAAGTAAATGAGAAGAGTTAAACAGATGATATTCTCTCATTTAAAGGCTCTTTAACATATTTTATTTTTAATTATAAAATACACTTGTAAACCATTCGCTTTTATGGCAGGTCCTGGAAGGTCAGACGGCAGATATGTTGGTTACCACTGTATTTGCAAAGGATCTTGATTCAGGAAACAATGGAGAAGTTTTATATTCATTATCTTCAGGTAAGATTTTATAATTACTATGGAGAGATTACATGAAGTCTTTAGGAGAAATGGAAGGCTGAGAGATTTTTGCAGTTTGCATGTTCTATTGAAGATGGGGGGAGGGAAGGAAAGGGCAGAGGGAGAGAAAAGAGAGAAGAAAAAGAAGGGAAGGGAAAGAAAGGAAGAGAAGGGAAGGGGAAGGGAGGGGAGGGAAGAGAAGAGAAAAACATTTGAAATTATATGAGCAATCTCTCCAGTTATTCCATTTTAGTTGCCATCCCTCAATCCATTGTGGTTCCCAAATGCCTCAGAAGGTGAGGCATACTCAACTGTGATGAGTATGATTTTAGAATTGGGGACCTTAGCCTATTTTGTGTCATGGACACATCTGGCAGATGGGTGAGACCTATGAGTCCCTTCTTAGAATCATATTTTTAAATACTTAAAATAAAATACCTAACACTATAAAGGAAAGTAATTTTACTGAAATATAGTTATCAAACATTAAAAAAAGTTGAGGAATCACAAGTTTAAAACTCTTTTCTAGAATATCCTTACCAACATACTCAGAATCTGTTCATTCTTTTTAAACTGAGGATAGCCTTAATAATCTTTCCTAGAATTCCTAGTCAGAACAGCCCTTCTGTGTTCTTTTTGACTGCCTTTTGTCTCATCCTGCTTTATGGTGAAACTTGAAGAAGGAACAGTTTTGTAATAGTGTGATCACATTTTAATATAATCAAAGTTGAGTGAAGTCCTTTCTGGAACACCTCCCACCCTCTCCCCTCTCCTGCTCTGGCACCATTTGTTTACTTTATGGATGTTTTTCACTGCCCCCACCTTTTTAAACTTGATTAATTCTAGTTCTTACCCTTCTCCTGATCAATAGGCAAGTTAAGTATTGTGAAAAACAAAATTTACATTAAATTGTATCCACTGCAATCCTTTTAGCTGGATTAGCCCTTAGATATCCAGTGCCTTTTCTCAAGAAATCCTTGCCCCACTGCAACTACAATTGTTTTTTTTTCTCTTTTTATTTATTTATTTATTTATTTATTTATCTATTTATTTATTTATCTATTTATCTATCTATCTATTTATTTATTTATTTATCTATTTATTTATTTATTTATTTATTTATTTAGCTTTTTACATTCATTTTCACAAATTTTTGGGTTCCAAATTTTCTCCCCTTTTATCCCCCCCCACCCCAATACCCCAAGCAATCTAATTTTCCCTATCTCCAATCTGTCCTCTCTTCTGTCATCCCTCCCTTCCCTTGTCTCTATCTTCTCTTTTCTCCTGTAGGGCCAGATGACTTTCTATTCCTCATTAACTGTATGTCTTCTTTCCTAGTTGCAACAACAATACTAAACAATTGTTCCTAAAACTTTGAGTTCCAAATTCTCCCCATCCCTCCCTCCCCACCTATTCCCTTTGGTACGGCAGGCAATTCATTATAGGCCATATCTGTGTAGCTTTGCAAATGACCTTCCTGATAGTCGTGTTGTGTAAGACTAACTGAATTGCCATCCCTCCTAACCTGCCCCTCATTGTTTCTCTTCTGTCCTTTGATCCTGTCCCTCCCCAAGTATTGACTTTCAATTACTCCCTCCTCCCTTTGCCCTCCCTTCCATCATCCCCCCCCCCAATATCTCCTTCTCCCCTGCTTTCTTATACTGTAAGATAGGTTTTCATACCAAAATGAGTGTGCATTTCACTCCTTCGTTTAGTCAAATGTGATGAGGGTAAACTTTTGTTTATTTGTTTGTTTGTTTTTTTTTCCCTCAGCTCTCCTCTTTTTCCCTCCACTAAAAAACATCTCCTACTTGCCTCTTAAATGACATATAGTTACCCCCTTCCATTTCCCCCTCTTTCCTCTCACTACATTTCTCTCTCACCATTTACCTTAATTTCTTTTAAGGTATGGTCCCATCCTATTCAGTTCAATCTGTGCTCTCTGTCTCTGCATGTGAATGCATGTGTGTATGTGTGTGCATGCGTGTACATGTGTATGTGTGGTCCCACCAACCATCCAGATACTGAAAAGTTTTAAGAGTTAGAAATATTGTCCTTCCCTGTATGAATGCAAACAGTTCATTTCTGGTAAGTCCCTTAATACTTCTCCTTGCTGTTTACTTTTGCATGCTTCCTCTCATTCTTGTGTTTGAAAGTCAAATTTTCTTTTCAGCTCTGGTCTTTTCATTAAGAATGATTGAAAGTCCTCTGTTTCATTGAAAGACCATATTTTCCCTTGAAGTATTATACTCAGTTTAGCTGGGTAGGTGATTCTTGGTTTCAGTCCTAGTTCCTTTGCCTTCTGGAATATCCTATTCCACGCCCTTCGATCCCTTAATGTAGAAGCTGCTAGATCTTGGGTTATCCTGATTGTATTTCCACAGTACTGGAATTGTTTCTTTCTAGCTGCTTGCAAGATTTTTTCCTTGAGCTGGGAGTTCTGGAATTTGGCCACAATGTTCCTAGGAGTTTCTCTTTTTGGATCTCTTTCAGGTGGTGATCGATGGATTCTTTCAATACTTATTTTGCCCTCTGGTCCTAGAATGTCAGGGCAGTTTTCCTTGATAATTTCATGCAAGAAGATGTCTAGGCTCTTTTTTTGATCATAGCTTTCAGGTAGTCCCATAATTTTTAAGTTGTCTCTCCTTGATCTATTTTCCAGGTCAGTTGTTTTTCCCATGAGATATTTCACATTCTCTTCCATTTTATCATTCTTTTGGTTTTGTTTGGTGATTTCTTGGTTTCTCATAAAGTCATTAGACTCCATCTGTTCCATTCTAATTTTGAGAGAACTATTAAATTCAGTGAGCTTTTGAGCCTCTTTTTCCATTTGGCTCATTCTGCTTTTGAATGCATTCTTCTCCTCATTGGCTTTTTGAACCTCTTTTGCCAATTGAGTGAGCCTATTTTTCAAGGTGTTAATTTCCTCAGCATTTTTTTGAGTCTCCTTTACCAAGATATTGACCTTTTTTTCATACTCTTCTTGCATCTTTGTCATTTCTCTTCCCAGTCTTTCCTCCACCTGTCTAACTTGCTTTTCAAAATCCTTTTTAAGCTCTTCCAAGGCCTGAGCCCACCTAACACCCCCCTGGGGTGTCTGGGGTACTGAGGCCCCGCCCTCCACATCTTTCCCTGATGGGAAAAATACGTTCTCATCCTCCCCATCAGATCCGAAGGTCGGGATCATTTGCATTTGTTGGAAAAAACTCTCCAAAGTCTTATTTTTCTTCCCCTTTCTAGGCATTTTCCCAGCCAGTTACTTGATTTCTGAGATTCCTTTCCACCCCTGCCTGGATCCGCCCAGCTAGTGCTTGGCCTCTGAGATTCAAATGCGCTTTCCCGCGGCAAGCTTTAGTTCTGGTGCAAGGGTGGGGGCAGGGCCGCCTTCTAATCTTGGGCCCTCAGTCCCGGGCCGCTGCCGCCTCAGCCGCCCGCCCACGCCTCTGCCTCTGCCGCTTCCTGCCCTGTCTCTGCCGCCGCTTCCTCCCGAGGGGGCCCAAGTCATGGAGACGCTCCGCTCCCCTCCCCTATCGCAGCTTTCTTTCTTACTGACCTGTAGCTTCTGTGGGCGGAGGGACTTTCCCGGCTGCCGGAGCTTCCCCCGGAGCTTTCCTCTCTGAAGTCAGCTCGGGTCAGCTTCTCTGGGGCCGCGGCCAGGGGTGGGGGTGGGGTCCGCTTTCCGGAGTGCGATGGACCCCGGGGACGGCTCTCCAGGGTTCAGTGGAACGGAAATCTCTTCCCCTATGTTTATGCACCCCCTGCAGAGATTCAGAATTTATGGGGATCTCCTTTTACCTCAATTCCATGGGTTGTGGGCTCGGAGCTCGTAAATGTGCGTCCTTCTACTCCGCCATCTTGGCTCCGCCCCAACTACAATTGTTTTAAGGATAGTGACTGGACTGTACTTGATGGGTAATTTGAGGAATTTTCAATGATAATTTGATCACATATGATTTTCACCTTAATTTAGAACCTGATTCCTATATGCAATATGACTTTACTGTAATTATGTTTGTACTCATTTGAAATGACCTTAATTTTGAAAGCATAATGGAAAAAAAGGAGTTTGAAACCTTAATGGAAAAAAAAAAACTGATAGCATGCCTTCTATGTCAAAACAGAAACTTTCTAGCTTTCATAAGTCATTTTTACATGGTGAGACAAGGATTGCATTTTTCTCAAGACATACGAGCACGGGGCTATTCCCCGGCCTTCGCCTGGCCACTCGGCCAGACGGTAATCTCTTCACCTGGCCACTAGGCCAGACGGTAATCTCTTCACCTGGCCTCTAGGCCAGACGGCAATCTCTTCACCTGGCCACTAGGCCAGACGGCAATCTCTTCACCTGGCCACTAGGCCAGACGGCAATCTCTTCACCTGGCCACTAGGCCAGACGGCAATCTCTTCACCTGGCCACTAGGCCAGACGGCAATCTCTTCACCTGGCCTCTAGGCCAGACGGCAATCTCTTCACCTGGCCTCTAGGCCAGACGGCAATCTCTTCACCTGGCCACTAGGCCAGACGGCAATCTCTTCACCTGGCCACTAGGCCAGACGGTAATCTCTTCACCTGGCCTCTAGGCCAGCCGGTAATCTCTTCACCTGGCCTCTAGGCCAGCCGGTAATCTCTTCAGCTGGCCACTAGGCCAGCCGGTAATCTCTTCACCTGGCCACTAGGCCAGCCGGTAATCTCTTCACCTGGCCACTAGGCCAGCTGGTAATCTCTTCACCTGGCCACTAGGCCAGCCGGTAATCTCTTCACCTGGCCAATAGGCCAGCCGGTAATCTCTTCAGCTGGCCACTAGGCCAGCCGGTAATCTCTTCAGCTGGCCACTAGGCCAGCCGGTAATCTCTTCACCTGGCCACTAGGCCAGATGGTAATCTCTTCACCTGGCCACTAGGCCAGCCGGTAATCTCTTCACCTGGCCACTAGGCCAGACGGTAATCTCTCTGGGGTCTTCGCCTGGACACTATTCCAGGTGGTACTCTTGCACGAGGCTCCCCCCCAGCCTTCGCCCGATACGGCAGCACCCCTTACCCCCAGACTTCGCTTGGGTAAATTTACCCCTTCCTGGGTCTTCGGACATCGGCCCCTGCCCTGCGGCCGTATGGCCTAGCTACGCGACAGGGCTATCCCCTCCTCCACGGAGGGAACAATGACTACACGCGCACCCGAGGATGTCAGTGCTCTTCACTTTATTGATGGCGTCCTCTACATCTCTTTCTTGGTTACATCTCTCTCTGATCTCTCCCCAACAGCTCCTTATATCCCCAGCCAGAGCCCCGCCCATGTTCCTCCCTGAGGGTGGAGCCAGCTCCCTGAGGGCGGAGCCAGCTCCCTGAGGGAGGAGCCAGCTCCCTGAGGGCGGAGCCAGCTCCCCAAGGCCGGTCCAGAGCTTGGCCCCTAACACATACCATTGTGATATAAGCAGAAAACATATTTAAGTTATTGGGAATTCTAAAGGGAATATACAACTTTGCTGAATATCATATCTGAAAATTACATATGTACACATGTATGCACACATACACATACAATTTTCATACACACATACATTTATATATGTGTACTTGTGTTCATGCATATGTGATAGGTATATACATCTCATGGTTCAAAGCTCATTTGCTCTAATTCCATTGTTTGTATCTGTGTAAAGGTCAGAGTTAGGAGAAGAAAGATCTTAGTCTTCTGACTTCTACATTTAAGAGAGAAGAGACTTGATTCCAGACCCTCTTCAAGTCCCTAAAGGGAAAGAAAGACCCTGTGAAGGAACTAACTCATAGAGAATCCAGCACTTTGCTCATGTCCCCATTTCCAGCTTAGTGCACTAGAGCATTTAAGAAATTTCTTCTTGGATGGGATCTCACACTCTCTTTCTTGGTTGAGCTGAGACTTCTTGCTCCCAGTGGGATAGGTCATTCACTCTGTTTATTATTTGGTATATATTCTCATCTGTAGATTTTATTTGATTTCTTTTTTGCTATTGACTTTTAAAAATAGGTTTATTTGCTATTTGCTAAGCATGTTCATTGTGGAAATACCTGTTGGTGGGAAGGGGATCAAACCTGACTTGAGCCACATCATCCTCACTAAGAGACAGTAAACAGGAACTCAACTTGAAACTAAAAATTATTTTCCCAAACTAACAATATTTAAGGGAGTAGATATAATTCTATCCTGGTAGCCTTTCTCAGAGGAGGGCAGAATGACCAGCCACTGGCCCCAAGGTCCTGCCCCTCCTCCTAACAGGAATCAAAATTTCCCTTGGATAAAAGTAGGGGGAGGAGATTCTAGATATCCTTTCTTACCTCCCTGTCAGCCATATCTATGTGTATGTGGATACACAAAACTTATGTGGCCAAAACACAGAGAAAAATCCTTTAAAAGATTTAAAGTCAAAGATAGATGGCCAAACATCATATATATTAAGACCCTAAATCATACCTTTCTTTGCAAAAAAGTGCTCCCCCAAAATAGTATACCAGATTACCTAATGAGGACATCATGCCCATCTTTCCAAGTTTACCCTCCATTTACATTGTATATATCTTGTATGCATATAAAATGAACATAGTTGTTACCCCTTGCCTTCACTATTAGAATGCAAGGTTTTTGAATATAGGAACCATGTTTTTACCTTTCTTTGTATTCTTAACACTTAGATTAGGACAATGCCTGGCACATAGTGAATGCTTAATAAATGCTTTTTGATCAGTCTTTTTTTTTTCCCATTCTAATTTCAGTTCTCAGTTGACTTACTTGTGATTAAATAGGGTAGAGAAATTTTCTTTTTGTATTTCTCAATATGTACTATATTTCTATATGCAAATGAGCAATAACTTTTTAAAGTCATTTCCTGACAAAGTTGTCCATATTTCTTGGGTTTTTAGGACTAAATATGTTAGCAATAAACTTTGATTTGCTATAAAAATAGTGAGGCTTGGGGCGGAGCCAAGAAGGTGGAGTAACAGCCCAGACTTTCTAGAATGCTGCCACCAAGCCCAGTCAAATACCTGTAAAAAATGGCTCTAAACAGATTCTGGATCTGCAGAACCCACAGAATGATGAAGTGAAGAAAATCTTCAGCCCAAGACAGCATGCAAGGTTACCGGGAAGTGTCTATCACACCATGCAGGGGGCAGGGTGCAGTTAAGCATGGCCCACACAGGCACAGATAGAACCTGAGCAGTCCTTGGGGAGACTGAATCTCTCTCACTTGTGGCAGTTCCCAGACTTCAGGACCCCAAAGTGCCGATGACAAATTGGAAGGTCAGGGGAAAAGCCTAAGGAACAAGTGTGGGAGAGTGGAGTGGTCCAGCCCCAGCCCCAGGGTGGCAAAGCGGGGAGGGGACTAAGGAACCTGAGGCAACCATAGCAGCAGCAGTGGCAACTGCAGTCACTGCTTCTGGAGCACTAGGCCCACAGACTGTGGAGGGATCGAGTGACTGACAGTACACCCCGTTACCCCCACTGGAAGCAGAGAACTACCTTGACAAAGAGCTCAAAAGTCATGTAAATGCCTGGGGAAATGAGTAAAAACCAGAAAAAGAATTAGATTATAGAATCTTACTTAGGTGACAAGGAAGACCAAAGCATGCAAACAGAAGAAAACAAAGTTAAAACTTTTCTATCCAAAGCCTCCAAAAAGATATGAATTGGTCTCAAGTCATGGAAGATCTCAAAAAGGATTTTGAAAATCAAGTAAGAGAAGTAAAACAAAAATTGGGAAGAGAAGTGAAATGAGAGTGAAGCAAGAAAGTCATGAAAAACAAGCCAACTGCTTGCTAAAGGAGACCCAAAAAATGCTGAAGAAAGTAACATTTTAAAAAATAGACTAACCCAAATGTCAAAAGAGATCCAAAAAGTCAATGAGAAGAAGAATGCCCCCAAAATCAGAATTGGTCAGATGGAAAAGGAGATCTGAAAGCTCACTGAAGAAAATAATTCCTTAAAGATTAAAATGGAGCAGATGGAATCTAATGACTTGATGAAAAATTAAGAAATTATAAGGCAAAACCAAAGGAATAAAAAAAAAGCAGACAATATGAAATATCTCACTGGAAAAACAACTGACCTGGAAAATAGATCCAGGAAAGATAATTTAAAAATTATAGGACTACTTGAAAGCCATGATCAAAAAAAGAGCTTAGACATTATCTTCCAAGAAATTATCAAGGAAAATTTCTCTGATATTCTGGAACCAGAGGGTTAAATAAATATCAAAAGAATCTACCAATTACCTCCTGAAAGAGATCCAACAAGAAAAACTCCTAGGAATGTTGTAGTCAAATTCCAGAGCTCCCAGGTCAAGGAGAAACTATTGCAAGTAGCCAAAAAGAAATATTTCGAGTATTGTGGAAATATAATCAGGATAACGCAAGATCTAGCAGCTTCTGCATTAAGGGATTGAAGGGAATACAATATTCCAGAAGTCAAAGGACCTAGGATTAAAATCAAGAATCACCTAACCAGCAAAGCTGAGTATAATGCTTCAGGGGAAAAGTGATCATTCAATGAAAAAGAGGACTTTCAAGCATTCTTGAAGAAAAGACCAGAACTGAATAGAAAATTTAACTTTCAAACAAAAGAATCAAGAGAAGCATGAAAAGGTAAATAGGAAAGAGAAATCACAAGGGAGTTACTACAGTTGAACTGCTTACATTCCTATATGGAAAGATAATATTTGTAACTCTTGAGACTTCTCTCAGTATTTGGATAGTTGGAAGGATTATATATGTATAGACAGATGGCACAGGATGAGTTGAATAGGAAGGGATGATGTCTAAAAAAATGAAATTAAGGGGTGACAAAGGAATATATTGGGAGGAGAAAGGGAGAAATGGAATGGTGCAAATTATATCTTATAAAAGAGATAAGAAAAAGCTTTTTCAATGGAGGAGAAAAGGGGGAAGATGAGAGGGAAAAAGTGAAACTTACTCTTATCACATATGGCTTAAGGAGAGAATAATATGCACACTCAATTTGGTATGAAAATCTATCTTACACCACAGGAAAGTAGGGGAGAAGGGAATAAGTGGGTTATGGGGGAATGATAGAAGGGCAAACACTTTTGAGGAGGGACAAAGTCAAAAGAGAGAACAGAATAAATGGGGGGGCAGGATAGGATGGAGGGAAAGATAGTCTTTTGCAACATGACTTTTATGGAAGTCTTTTGTATAGCTATACATGCATAACCTATATTGAATTGCTTGCCTTCTCAGTGGGGATGGGTGGGGAGGGAGGGAGGGAGAGAAGTTGGAACCTAAAGTTTTAAAAACAAATATTAAAAATTGTTTTTACTTGCAACTGGGAAATATGCAATACAGGTAATGGGGTATATAAATCTATCTTGCCCTGCAAGAAAATAGAGGAGATGGGGATAAGGGAAGGAAGGGGTGTGATAGAAGGGCGGGCAGATTTGGGGAAGGAGTAATCAGAATGCAGTATCTTGGAGTGGGAGGAGGGGAGAGATGGAGAGAAAATTTGGAACTCAAAATCTTGTGGAAATGAATGTTGAAAGCTAAAAATAAATAATTTTTTTTAAAAAAAGTGAGGCTTTGTTGGGGACAGGTAGGTATGAAGGGAAGAGTATAGAGGCCATGACATTTGTTTTTTATTCTCTGCCTTTTTATTTCAGAGGATTTATGAGGTTAATATTTTCCATGCTTAATACTTTTAAAACCATTATGACTGACTTGGTCACCTTAAAATGTGATTGAAGGGAGATTGTGCAAGAGAACATAACTGATGTTTCCAATACCACCTTCATTCTAAGTTTTCTCACTGGTTGTTATTTTTTTTTCTTAGCTGTAGCTCACATTCATGGGCCATTCAGTCTATACTTGTGATTATTTACCTTCCATTGGCAAGGAAAGAATGAAAAGCAAACTATCATAAAGTAGAATTACTTCTCAGCCTGAAAGGGAAGGAATGAAACTCTTGCAATCCTTTCATGGAATTGACTGCAGTCACTACCATAGTGCTGTGGGATATGTTGTATTTGGTTTTGTGTGATTGACTTCTAGCAGGGAAAAATAAGAGACCATTTAAGTTACAAATCTCTAGAACAAGTAGTGGATTAACCTACTTATATTCTTAATCTCCCAACGATTGATGCATGTTAGGAAATATACGGTTTTTAGTACAGCTGTGCTTTTCAGAAGCAGAAAACAGCATTTGTTTTTATGGAAAGAACCAGTAGGATTATAGTTAGTGCAATGGAATTTCTTCTACATTATCTAATTTTAAAATGCTTCTGTAACCCATTTTCCACTTAACTCTAGATGCACTCTGATTGGGGTTCAATGAGGGAATTTTGGATCATTATAATTTATTTCATATGGCTTGAGCCCCCACTCAATTTCTCGGGAATGTCTAAAGCTTATCTAAATTCAGTTTTCACCTTATTCATAGACCAGGAAGGAAACATCTATTACAATAGTAGAATATTTAATTGAGAAAGAATTATAAAACAATAGAAAAAGTATCTATGATCTTATAATCCTATGTAAGTCTCATTGCTTACTCCCAAATGAATGAAACTTTGTTCCTGCTTCTCAGAAGAAAAGAAACAGTTTCTCTGAGAGTCATACAGGAAAAAAGATCTCACCAACTCTCTTTCTTTCCTTGGAACTAAAATAAGGTAGCTATAACTTTTAGTGTAGATGTCTGCTTGGGATCATGGTGTTCCAGTTTATCTCTCTGCTCTCAGACATAGTTTCTCCTTAATCTTTGGTATTTCAGGAACATGCTAGGACTTTTGGGTTCCTGGATGCCACTATCACAGTCTTATAAACTCCTTAGTTTGATTCTGTTTGTGTGTCTCCTTTTCCTCCCAGGATCCCAATGTTGACATGAAAAAAGATGATTCTTTGTTTCAGAGAGAAACTTTTGATCAGTAAAAGCCCTATCCAATTTCCCGAGGACACTTCAGATCATGTTCCCCCTCCTATTTAATTTTGTACTTAGTTCATTCTCTATCAGCAGTGTCCAGAGGAAATAAATGCACTTAGGGACCAACTCTGTGGGTGAACATTCAAATGCACACCACTCTGAGTGGCTGAGTAGACAACGGCACTCAGACAGTCTGAGTAGACAATGGCTACTCTTTTCTATTCACTTGTTCCTCTGCAAGTAGGCTCAATTATTAAAGGATTATAGATCTCACTGAGGATTCTGAGGATTCTCTCCAGTATTCTGGGGCTTGATGCAACCAGACAAGAGCTTCTGGAGGACCTCACCATCTGTTGGGAATTCTTCCATTTGCTGAAATTCTCCATGGAAAAGTTCTAGGGAAAAGAGAGATATATGTATAGATAGCTAGCTAGCTGGATGACTGGAGATATATGTGTGTAATACAAACAGCAAAATATTCATAAAGATGTCTACAATTATCTTATTTCATTGACAAAAGCATCACAAATAAAGGAAAATTATTTTTAAAAATCTACTAATAATGCTGCTAACAGTCATCTATAATGCTAGTATTTCTCAGAGCTATTTGGCTTGTTGCAAGTTCCAAATTTCAAGCAGAATTTTTTAAAAATTCAGTTTTGCTGTTTTGGGACTCTATTACCATCACTGTCTTTTTACTCATATCAATATAGTATTTAAGGCCTGTTCATTTTTGAAAAGCGAGGTGCACTTGGGCAAATGGATCTCTTCTTTTGTCCTTGTAAATTAACATTAGAGTCTTGATTCTGTTTTCATTTAGAAGAGAGTTCAGATCACTTTAAGATTGATGCCAACAGTGGGGAAATAAGAACAACGACCCCACTCTCATATAACCATAGGCCACATTACAGAATGATTGTAGTGGCAAGTGACCAAGGAATGCCTTCTCTTCAAGGACATGCAGTCATTTACATTCAGGTAGGTTTTTCTTCATAGATCTTTGGCCTCACTGCTCCTTGTTCCAGTGAGGGGAATGAGCAGGCGGCAATTATTTGTGTTCTTTGAAGGGAGAATTCCATTCGTTACACTCGATGGGTGCAGCTTGATATTGATAACAATTGGATGAATTAGGAAGGAGATACATTTTTAGAGTTAACTGTTTTGGAAAATCTTTGCAAAAAACTTTGTTATGCATTGTATGTTTTAAGAAATCTTCCCAGTTGTTTCTGTGCAAAAAACATCTCCTGGGTTACCTCTAAAAGTATATTTGCCTCTCCCAAAGACCTGTGAAGGACAAACTGCACACAAACAGAGCCTACATAATAAATTCCATTGCTTCTTATTATTTTTCTTAAAGTTTTACAGAAGTCACTCTAGGACTTGCAATTTTGGATTTTACTTTAATCATGATGAACAAATGAACTGTGAGTAGTCTCCTTAGAGGGAAAAAAATGAAATCAGCAAAAAGCAGTAAAAAAAAAAAAGGCAGGGGGAGAGTATGAATAAATAGATTCTTTTTGAGCGTGCATGTAATTACCATTAATACAAAGGCAAAAGGAAAATAAGTCCCTGAGAGCTCAGTTTCCAAATCCAATTCATTATTGATTAGGGATGTGTGGGTTAGGAAAAACTTGTCTATCATCATTCCTCAAGTCTTTTGTTTCAGACAAACAAAAACACATGATACTTAAAATGTACACAGATGTTGTCATATATATTGGCCTCTGGGATTAAGGATAATTTTGGGTAACTTTAAAAGAGGCACTAGTCATCCCACATTCCCAGTGAAGAAATCACGAGACTCTAGTATATTTTTAAGCCTTGAATGACTTCACTAAACTCTCATTTCAGATGTTGGAACAAACTGAACAGTGCAAGTTCTGCAGTGACTTTACCTACTGTGTGTTGTACATTTTTTGCTGTCTGCCCAGATGTAATATAAAAAGAGCTGACTTTCTCTGATGAATCACCCTCTAAATTAGTGTTGAAATGGAACAATGAAGACAAAAAAAAAAAACCCTAGCAGATTTTCTGTATTTTTGTTTCAGGTGATTCCACTCTCCAAAGAGAGGCCGTCAGTTTCTCGTTATATTCATCATTTAGTCATACCAGAAAACTTTAAGCCTGCAAAAATAATGAGCCTGAAAAAGTCCCCTGATTATCTACAACAGCATAATGGAAAGTTACAGTTAAGTATAGTTGAAGAAGACAAGGATATCCATTTTGAGATTGACAGCTCAACAGGGGACTTATTTCTTTCCAGGGAGCTTGACTATGAAATGGCCTCTCACTATCTTCTTAGAGTGACTACAAAAGATAACACCCAAAGTCCTGCACTGAATAGCACCATCTTCCTTAGTATTGATGTGGAAGACCAGAATGATCATTCCCCTTCTTTCCAGGATGGTTTCATAGTGATCAGCATAGAGGAGAATGTTTCTGTAGGTACCTTGGTCTACACATTCAATGCCAAAGATGGAGATGGCAGTTTTCTAAACAGCAAAATACAGTATTTCATTGAAACTAACAGCCCTGGTGAAAATCCTTTTCTTATCCACCCCTCCTATGGCACATTAGTCACTGCATCCCCATTGGATAGGGAGACCATTCAGTCCTTTATCTTGACAGTGACGGCATCAGACCAGGCTGTGAATGTAACAGACCGGAGACTGAGAACCATGACAGCCAAGGTGGTCATTTTAGATGTCAATGACCACAGTCCTAGCTTTGTGTCCTCTGATATTACCTATATCTCAGAAGATGAAGAAATAGGCTCCCTGGTTCATCACATTGTTGCTAAGGACCCAGATGAAGGAAGGAATGCAAGAATCACATATCACATTCTCTCAGGAAATGAAAACAAAACCTTCATGTTGGATGAGATATCAGGTAGGGTGGAATATGATAACTTTAATTTTAACCTACGTTTAACCAGGTAAATTCGTACTTCTAAAATTCTTTCATGTATTCTTTTGAAATTACAGTTATGAAGATGTGATAGCTACAATTTGAAAACTTAAGTGATTATCATTTGTATTTCTTTCTCCTTATTGTTTCCTCCTTATTCCTTTCAGCAGACACAAATTGACATATATGATAGCTTTTGTAGAAAAGAGGTAGCGATCACTTTTGGTTACCAAATCAATAGACTGGCTAATATATGGGAGACATAGATACAGACACACAGAGACACAGGGAGACAGAGAGAGAAGAGGAGAGAGAAATAAGAGAAGAGAGAGAAGTTCCAGCAAAAGGTGTTATGGATCTTTGACTGTGGTGATGCTTTTTCAATTGCTTAGGCATTTTTCCGGTACATAAAATGATAATTGCCAAATACATTCATGTGTGAAAGCTTTATCTCTCTCTCAAGGTTCATATTTCTCATAAGCAGACTTAGCAGAAGGGTTTTCAGTGGTTCCAGGCTATAAAGTGGGAAAAGTGTTCAAGAGGAATAATTATTCAAAGGTAGGTTTGCAGAACCCTAAACCAGAAAAACTCCTCCTTAATTATTTGGAATAAAACTTCATAGGAGGTTGAATTGTTTGTGGAAGAAAATACCACCCCAAAGGAACATTTGATCCTGGGAATCTGGGTGCAGTTGTCCAGTACAAATCTTTATCACACTTTCAGCATATGGGTAGTTAGAAAACAAGAGTGAGCTAGAAGCTCAGCCATGTTTTATTCATGAAGTTTATTGTCTTCCTCATAAAGTCTTTGCTTTTTACTGTCAGTAAAAGAGGCAGTTAACAGATAGGCAGTACAAAGAGAACATAATTCTATAATGCAATGCTGAGAATTTCAGAAGACCAGAGCCAGACTCACATTCTCAATAACCAGCTTATTTAGGCAGGATATAAATTTGACCTGTAGTAATCGTGAGTACCATTTAAGATACTGATTTAGACTTCTATTACCCTGGAGGTCTTTGAAGAATGTAAGCTAGATGTCTTGGGTGGTTTGATTATAGCCCTGTCTATAGGTAGGGAGAGAGATGAACTGGGGGTTCTTTACCTGGAGCTAACCCCCAAGGAGTCCATGAATCAATTTTAGGAAGCTGCTGAACTTGGATGGGAAAAATGAAGTATCTTTCTTTTCATTAATCTCTAAATGATACTTAGTGATTTTTTTTTCAATTGTTGAATTAAAAACAAATTTTTTTCTGAGAAGGGCTTTACTAGTAAGAATGATAAAAAGGTGCCCATCACACACACACACACACACACACACACACACACGAAAAAAACTTTTTGAGAATCTCTGCATTAGATGAATTCTTGAAGGTGCATGTTTTCCTTTAATTTTATGTTGGACTGGATCTTCTTATCATATCTATGCTTCAGTCATGAACATTTATGAAAATTTCAAATGAGTTTGAGTTCCTCTCACTGCTCCTTCACAATTGCAGAGCCTGAATGAATTTTCATCAAAATGTCCCAGTGAGATAGATGAATTGTGAAAACTGCCTGCCCCTTTGGGAATATTGATGACATTTTTATCATTTAAATTTTTCCACCTAGGCTTGTTAACAACAATTTGTCCTTTGGACTATGAAACCCAAACCTTTCATGTACTGACCCTCCTGTCATTAGATGATGGCCTGCCGGCACTCTCCACAACGCAGACCTTGACCATTTATGTCCTTGACATAAACGATGAGGCACCAGAATTTAAGCAACATCTCTATGAAGCTACAGTTGCTGAAAACCAACATCCGGGGCAGTACGTTACCAAGGTAGAAGCTGTGGACAGAGATTCAGGTACTTTCATTCCCTTTATTTGTTTGGCCTAAATTATGGAGCCACACGTTGTTTCTGGAGAAAAATAGTTTAACCAGCTGAGAATGGTTTTCTGAAAGACACTGTTCATTCATTCTCTGGAGAGCCAAAATACAGCTCATATACAAAATACAGGCTCAGAAAATGATACTTGGCTTAAATTGAAAGTTAAACAGGAAACATAGAATCACTTGACTCTAGCTGTTTTGGTTTTCTTTTACCATTCAATTAAAAAAAACATTTATTAAATTCCTAGGGTAAGCAAAGCACTTGCTTGATTAAGATGATACAAAGATAAAAATGGTCACAATTTCTACTTTCAAAAACCTTGTAGTCTGGTAGAATATGTTCCCAGACAAGCCTAATACAACAAAATGAAAATAATAACAAATCCAGACAAAGTGCTTCTGGCAAATGTAAGTAATTAAAGAACACTTTCATATGGAGATGCACTTCTCAGAGGAAGTGGCACCTAACTAAGGTTTAGATGAAGATGTTTTTTCCTTGAAATAGGAAGAAATGAGAGGAGGGAAAACATTCTAATTCAAGCAGATACATTTGTTATTGGTCATTCATTTTCAGTGGTGTCTGACTCTTTGTGATTCCTTATTGAGGTTTTCTTGACAAAGATGCTGTAGTGATTTTCCATTTCCTCTTCCAGTTCATTTTACAGATGAGGAGACTGAGACAAATGGGGTTAAGGTACTTTCCCAGGGTCACACAACTAGGAAGTGTCAGAGGGCACATTTGAACACAGGTCTTCCTGACTTCAGGCTTTGTGCTCCACTCATTGCTTCATGCTGTGCGTATGCAAGGAGGTTAGAAAGTATAAGTCTCAAAATACCTAGTCTTCCACTGGTATAAAAGTTAGTGGACATTCTTCTTTACCTGTTCCTATGGAGATGTATCGTAAGACACCACTTCTTTTGTCTGACTGTATTTTATTGCAGTACCTAGCTCAGTGTTTTGCACATGCTAGGAGCTTTTATATTTGTTGATTAAATTTTGATAAGCACCATGGGAAGTATAAACAATCTATTTCTTCTTTCCTTTTAGAATTTAATAGTTAAAGAAACAGTCTCAGAAAACAAAGAGGGTTCTATTCATTTAACTCTTATATGCTACACCCAGGAAAATGTTTTGATATCAATAGACACTCAAAATGGAAAGGAATTGGAATCACTTTTTCTTCCAAAATGCTTACCAATAAAATGGCTCTCATCTTTCATGAGTTAGAGTTCTGCAAGAGTTTATATTATTTGAAATACAGCAACAACCTATATGCTAGAATAGTAAGCAAATAATAGAATATGCAGCTTTTATCATTAATCGTATATGCATCATTTGTGAATGTCAGTAGAAGATGGTAACAGCCACACCAGTCTCTTTCTTTCCAATTCTTATATACAATAAAATACATTGCACACCTATATAATATAATACCCTATTATTGCAAGGTAAAATAACACTGGAAATATTTCTGCAGTACTCATAATGAATTAGTTCAATTTCTGAATTCATAACATATATTTAAAATCTCTCAGGTGCTTCTGCTGCATCATTTTGGTATTCTGGACAAATAGATAAAGTTTTTTGCCCCTTAATTCTTTGCTACTCTATTTGACTTCTTTTCATGTTTCTAGTGAATGTGGTAAACAAAGTTGAAATGTGGAGCTTGTAGGAAGTAATTTCAATACTATACATAAATGTGGGATAGATTCTATATTGAAATCGTGTTGAATTCTTACAACTTTGCCGATAGTTAAAGTCAGAATCAATTACAAATATTTTTACAATGGTGATTAAAACAAGTGTTTTTCAGGTGCACTTCTCATTTTTGACCAGAGTGGGGCAGCATGATCAAAGAGTTTTTCTTGCTTCAGTCATCAAGGTCTAAGAGCTGAAGGGTAACACAGAAACTCCTAAATATTAGCATTTTGTAAGGTGAATTCTATACGGCAAGTCATGTAAAATTCATGTAGAATTGCATTCTAACATGCAAAAATAAAACACCATGAATTGCCCATTTTTATACAAACATTTCATGACCCTATCCCTATTTTCATTTAAACTAAGTCTGATGGTTAGCAAACAGTTGTCTATATAAAACTCTTCTGCTGGGTGGAGTCAAAATTATATAAGATAATGGTGATTTCGTTCAATTTTCCCTTCACTTAATGGCTCTAGAATTGCCTTCTCCTCTTCTTTCTCCTCCTTTTCTCTCTTCCCTTTCCCTCCCTGTATTTTTCCTCCTCCTCTCCTCCTTCTTCTCCCTCTTCCTCTTTCTCCTTCTCCTTTTACTTCCCTTCCTTTTTCCTCCTCACTTTGAAAAAAAAATCAAAATGTATTTATAGTATTGAACAATACCATGTTTTTTTTTTAAATAGAATATTTCAGCAGTATTTTTTTGTGTCCACAATTCATAGAATTTGAAGCAATGAAGGCTTTTGGTGTGTAGCTCACAACCTTTTCAACAGAAGTTTCTTCTCAAATTAAAAAAAAAAATGAGACATCGGTAGGTTGTAACTGAAGACATCAACCCCAAAATTGCAATCTTTGAGAACTACCAACAATTTTTGGGGAGATAAAAATATCCTTTATAGACTTATATTTAACTAAGGGAAGAATTCCCAACAAATAAGGATGGGAGGAATCTATGCACCATTTAGGTGCTAAACCAGTGTTAAATTGAAATGACACTTTGAGGGTTTGAATGCCATACAGGTGTACGGAAGTAGATAATGGAAGCTTTATTCTCAGTTTAGGTAGGGTAAGATTTCTGGAGCCAAGTTCTCTTCCTTGACCAGGACCTATGTCTGATTCCAGTAATAAATCCCTGAAGAATATATCAGGGAAAAAAAGTCAATATTGCTTTAAAAATAAAAACCCTTAATGGTGATTGCACTACAAGCTTAGCAGGGGGAGGAAATGGTTTCCTAAAAGCCTTATTTTTTTCCAGTAGTTTTTTGGTGGTTCTTAGTCAAGTAGAGCTTTAACTCAGAGTTTAAGAGTCTTCATGCAGTGTCCATAAACATATCCGGAAAGTGCCCTGTAAGCATAAGAGCAATGTGCTAAGGCTTGCAAGAGATTTTCTATACCATTTATATCATTTGAGTCTCACTCATATCAGCCCTATGAAGTAGCCAGGATTATACTATGTTCAACTATGTGAGTTTATCATTTCAGTGAATATCTGTTTTGTTGTATAACATCTCTGTCATGCCTCTGTGGACTCAAGGGCCATTTCTTAAGCAGATCAGATGCTAATCTGTGTTACTAGATCAGTTGTATCAAAACTTTTTTTTTTTTTTTGTTCCTGAGACAAAGATTTCTAGGTGTTACAGACTGATTGGAAGTGGTGTAGGTAGATCCCTTCACTTAGCCAATCTTATATTTCTTAGTCTCAGACAAACTTTCACAGTGCTCTGTAAATCCAAGCCATACCTACTGCCATGAATAAAAGTAGATATTATAGCACTGCCCATAGGTCAGGTACCATAAAGGAATCCTAGATGGATGTGAATTGAGAAGGGGGAAAGGTCAAGTTTGGCAAAATGAAGTACCACTTCTTCTCAACAAATGTGAAGGAGAACCACTATATAAGGAGTGGAACTTACATCGCTATTGTCAGGGAGGTGTTATATGGAGAGTAAGGAAAAGAGATATTTGAATGGGTTTCAGGAAGGGAAGATAGGAGGGGAAAGAGCTAAAAGGTAACTGATAAAGCCAAATATTTAGAATAGCTTATGAGAATATAAAAAAGCAAATAATAGCTTATTTAGACATACATATTAGCAATCTGGGGAAGCTAGAAGTCAGGAGGACCTGAGTTCAAATCTCATCTCAGACACTTGACACTCACTAGCTGTGTGATCTTGGGCAAGTCCTTACCCCAATTGCCTCATCCTGGGTCACCTCCAGTCATCCTGATGAATATATAGTCTCTGGATCCAGATGGCTCTGAAGAAGTGAGGCTGGTGACCTGCACAGCCCTCCCTCACTCAAAACAAAGTCAAGTGTAAGTCATGTCATCATTTCTCTGATGGCATGGTCTTCTTCAGTAACAAAGGATGAACACACACACTAGCAATCTGGAATATATTCAGTAAATCAAAGTAACCCAGGGACAAGATTGATATGTAAGGGAGAATAGAAACTGAGATGGGTAGAGGGAGAAATGCCACCTTCTCCATCATGCAGAGATAATGTTCAAAATTAGTATCAAAACCTTGGCAATTTGATGGAAGATATTTATGGAGAATGAGAAAGTCCTCTTAGAAGGGGAAATGTAAAAATTGTTATGATAGACTTCTGTTAAAACCTGTTAGTGTATCTCTTTTGCCTACCACATAAAGGTAAGATTCCTTTTATTCCTGGTATTTAAGCCCCCTCCCTCCTCCCCCCATCATCTGGTGCCATCATTGATCTCTAGCCTTATTATTCTATATTATACTCATACTGGTCTCCTAGTCTCTGTACATGCATTGCATTTTCTTGTTCCTGTGTCTTTATTTGCGTTAGAATCAGAGAGTCATAAATTTAGATCTAGAAGGAACCTTAGAGGTAATTAGGTCCAAACTCTTTATTTTATAGATGAGAAAACTAAGGACGAGAGAGGTAGTGACTTGGCCAAGGTGACCCATGTAGTAAGTGAAAGGAAGAAAGAACAGTATTTGACCCTGAGTCCTGGCTCTGAGAACAGCAAGGTGGCACACTGGAAAAAGTGCCAGACCTGGAGGGAGGAAGATTTGTCTTCCCCAATTCAAATCAGACAAATGCTAGGTGTGTGACCCTGGCAACTCACTTACCCCTCTTTTCTTCAGTTTCCTCATCTATAAAATGAGTTGGGGGAAGAAATGGCAAACCACTACAGTATCTTTGCTAAGAAAACCCCAAATGGGGTCATGAAGAGTCAGACACAAGTGAAAATGTCTGAGCAACAAAAAGATATGCAATAAGTTTGGTCTGGATTTAATGAAGAGAGACGTTAAATTCCATTGGAGAAACTGTATGACACTCTCATCAACCCCCACGTTTCTCCTTGAAACTAAAACTCACTGTTTGAAAACTAGTATTTTTCTGATGATATGCATGTTGTTGAATATAACAGTTTCTGAAATTATAAGTCACCTGAAGGGCAAAGAAACAATATGTAATGGTTATAAGTAGGAAACAGGGTATTGAAAATGACAAATTGTGTGCAAGTAGTAGCATAAAAATTATGAATGCGATGGATAACCAGAAATGGAGATGGAAGGTAATAAGAGTAAATTATGTGAGTTGCATTGATGCTGATTAAATATTAAGAGGTCTAGAATCAGGGTGTGGTGTTGCATGCTTGTGATCCCTGCTACCATGAAGGCTGAGGAAAATGGATCTCTTGAGTGCAAGAATTCTGAGCTTCAGTGAGTTCTAAGACAATTAGGTGTCCACACTAAGTTGATTACCAATATGGTGAGCCCTAGAGGTTAGGGAACCAGTGCGTGTGTTAGTTCTTCATTGCCAAAGAAGACCATGCCGTCAGAGAAATGATGACATGACTTGTACTTGACTTTGAATGAGGGCTGTGCAGGTCACCAGCCTCACTTTTCCTCCAGAGCCACCTGAATCCAGTGACCAGATATTCATCAGGATGACTGGAGATGACCCAGGATGAGGCAACTGGGGTAAAGTGACTTGCGCAAGGTCACACAGTTAGTGAGTGTCAAGCGTCTGAAGTGAGATTTGAACTCAGGTCCTCCTGACTCCTGCACTGGTGCTCTATCCACTACACCACCTAGCTGCCTAGGGAACCACCAAGCTGCCTAAGGAAGGGTAAACTGGCCCAGGGAAGAAAGAGAGCAGCTCAGTGTTCTTGTGCTCTGTTCAGTAGTGGGAGAAGCTCTTTGAGTGGCCATTGTGACCCCAGCCCAGAAAAGATAAAATGATTCAGGGGAGGGAGCGAGAGAGCTCTGAAAGAGGGATGGGGATAGGTAGACAAAAAGACACTCCTAGAAGAAGAATTATTATAGGTGCAGATTGGGTTGACTCCCTGTGGCAGATTTATAGGAATTCATGGATGAGAGTCTCACAGAATGAGTAGATTTGGAGGGCTAGTAATCTGCACCACTGGTGAGATAGCAAATCCACTAAAAACAGAAGAAAAGCAACAGTGTTTCAAATAAAGAAAATCAAAGAACAATCAAGGAGAGATGTATGTTCAGTCAAGGGCGAGGAAGTAAGGGCAGAAAATAGTGTGCCCTCTTATGGCCAGCTTTTCTAATTGACAACTGAGGTATTTGTGGAGAAAGAAGAAATAAGAGTTGTTAGTAGAGCCCTAAGAGACTTTTTGTTTGATTTTTTTTAGAGGCAGCTTAAGATCCCACCTAATGAAAAACCACAAGTAATGATGTAGTCTTTTTAGAATAAGAATACTTCACTTTCATATATCGCTTTAAAATGCGCAAAGCGCTGTTTGAAGAGCCAGGAAAAGTCAGAAAGGCAAGAATATGGGCCAATGCCAGGGTACCAATTTGAAGCAGGAAGAAACAAAGGATTTAGCAGCAAACCATGTGGCTCAAGAATTATGATCAAACCATGAAAAGGGAATGGCCTCAGGCTGATGGCCACACTGCAGAGTTCTACAAGTCTGCTGAGACCTGCCCCAGTCAATCTTGGGCTGCATAGGAGAGGAAGAATAAGGTTTGAAGAAGCAAAAAAAGAACAAGAAAGATTATTAGAGACTAGAAGTTGCTAACATCAAATATCAATGACAAAAATTTGCACGAGTTTGGCTTCAAAGCCTGGTGAAAAGAGCAAAAGATAAGAGTCTAGTCCACACAAATGTGTGCTATTAAAGTGTGGAAAACAGTTGAATCTTTGTGAAGTTAGTGGATGGTTCAACTCTGGGATTACACAGACTTCTGGGCTTTTTTAGATAAGAATTGGTACTCATTTGGCTTGAGTTCCCATTCAAGATCAGCAGAAGACTTTGAAAATAAGGATGTATCTTTGCTAGGAGACCAACCAAGGGACATGCATTATAAAAGCAAAATATTTAATTGGGATTAAAACAGATAGCAAAGGAAGAGAGGAACAATCTCATATACATTTCATGGACGAGGGGTTACAAGTACAATTGAATACTAATGACCATTAATCTTTATATTGAGAATCTGCTTCCACTTGGCTCTGTGACTTGGGATGGATGCTCCTCCATTATTTGATCTGGTTTCTGCTTTCCTTTTTTCTCCTTAAAATGACTTTTCATACAAACACATTGCATTATAGACAAAGAAATTGAAAGACTTGGTTCACCTCATGGTAAATCAATTTCCTAACTGGTTATTTAATGCTTGTTGCCCAGTAGAATGGTACACAACTTGCTCTTGGCCAAGCCCTATGACATTTGTTTCACTTAAGATGATTCATGGAGTATACCAAAATATCATTGTCCTCGAGCTATAAGGGACTTTCAAAGTCATCTTATTCAGTTCTCTCTTTTTATATGTAAGGGAACAAAGATCCTCAGAGGCTAACTGATTTGCCCAAAGATACACAAGATATAAGCACCAAAGGCAGGATTTTAACCCAGATTCTTTCACTGCAGAACCAATGTACTGAGGTAATAAGGACAGTTAATAATGAGTTCGATCAAATTAATCTGTTGATTAACCAAATTATGACTGTTTTTCCAAGATCATATAAAAATATGACTTTCCATAAAATTGCTGGAATGCAACATTTTTATACGTGCATTGAAATGGAAGAAGGAATAATGAATCAAAATGACAGGAGGGTAAAGCTGTTGATGACACTCTGTACCAGTGACAATTCTTGATATTTGCATTGGGAAGGAAGGAATAATTTGAAGAAACAAGGGAATAAAAATAAAGAGCAAAAAAAAGAAAGGGAAAATGTGAGGTATTTTGGAAGTTAGAAATAAATCCCACACTGATCAAATCATTTCTGGTGCCAGGTTCCCAGGCAGTAATTACACAGGGCTCCCACCAACAGGATGTGTGGTCCTTCTAATGGCTACTATTTTTATGGTCCTAGGAAATAGCAGTGGGAGCTTAGAAGACAACTCTGGCCCCTCAAAGGAGGGTGAGAGAGGACTGGTCTATGAAGAACATGTGATTCTTTTAGAAGGAGAAGATAGCAATGAGGGGGTGGGGGTGGGAGAAAGGCCACTGGGGCTTCAAACTCTATTTGATAATGTGCCTCCACTACAGAAAAGAGATTTTTTTTTTAACATGGGAGAGGTGATGATAAAAACAAACAAACACAAAACACCGAATGAGCCTAAAGAGACTAGCTAGGAAACTTAAAAAAAAAGACCTTTGCTAAAATGGAATAATAATGTTCCATTGAAAAGTCCTCATCAAGGGAGTTGTTTACAGATTTCTCAAACTGGATTTCTTCATCAATTCACATCTCAGTCAGTTGATCAATTGATTAAGCACCTACTATAATTCAGGTATTGTTCTAGATACTAAAGATAAAAAAATGAACAAAACTGTCCCTGACTTCAGTAACCTGACATTCTAGAGGGAGAAGCAAAATGTTCAAATTAAAGCTTCTAAAAGAATATATACAATAGGAACACAAGGTTGAGGAGGGAGAGCACTAAGAGCGCTGGGATCAGGAAAGACTTTGTGTACAGGATTCCTAGGGGAGTAGAGGTTGGTGCATTCCCAGCATGGGAGATAGCCGATATGTAGGTATGAGTACAAGAAATAGAGTGTCTTTGGTGGGGCAGGAACAGTGACAAGACCCAGTGTGGTGCATGAAGAGGAATAATATATAAGAATTCTGGAAAAAATAAGAAAGATAAAATTGTGAAGATCTTTAAATGCCATACAGAGAATTTTATATTTGATTATAGAGATAATAATATAGAGATAATTCCTGGAGTTTGCCGAGTAGGCCAGTGACGTGGTCAGACTTGCACTTTAGGGAAATTATGTTGGTAGTTGTTTGAAGGATGAATCAGAGTGAGGAGAGGCTCGAGGCAGGGAGACTAGGTAAGAAACTATTGCAATATTTCAAGCTCCAAGTAATAAGGGCCTGAGCAAAAGTGATGATTTTGTTAGAGTACTGGATGGGATACATCCAAAAGGGATTATAGAGATAGAAATGACAAGACTTCGCAAGTAGCTGGATGTGTGGAGCAAATGAAAGTAAGAGGTAAGTGTAACACCAAAGCAGCAATCCTGAGTAACTAGAATGACAATGTTGCCCTAGACAGTAATGGGAAAGTTTGGAAGAGGCTTAGGTTTGAGGTAGGTGGATGGGTGGGAAAGAGAATGAGTTCAGTTTTTTACATGTTGAGTTTGAGATGTTCAGAGGAATTTGACAATACCAGCCTTCAGGATGAAAATGGATAGGTAGACAGATAGATAGGTAGGGATCAATAGTTAGATAAATGATGTATGCATAGATGGAAATAGGAAACATTTACTTTAGGAATGATAATTGGACTCATGGGAACTGAATAGATCACCCAAGTGAAACAATATGGAGGAAAATAGCATAGGACAGAGTATCGGGGTACATCCATACATTATTAGGTATGCCAAGGATGATGAACCAGTCAAGTAGACTAAGAAGTGGCATTCAGACAAGTAGGAGGACAAAGAGAAAAGTGTTACACAAAAACACAGAGAGAATAGATTATTGAGGAGGAGAGGATTGTTGATAGATGTATTTCATGGCTTTGTAATGTGTGTATGGTTTGAAAAAAGAGACAGGTAACTGACTTGGAAATCCTGAAAAAGGACAGGTCACAAGTGTTGATGAGAGTGTGAAATTTGTTCTTTCTTATGTATTTTTTAAGTTAACATCTTGGAAATCATTTTCTGTCCCTTGCTATTTACAAAAAGCTCTTCTAGGGTAAACACATCATAGAAAAATGGAGATAAAAACAGAATAGGAAAGAACGAGTATCTGAGTCTATTAAAAACTGCTATGCATATAATGCCAGACTTGGTTTATATTAGTTTGGCTGAATTTGTTAGTCCTGATGAGATGTTTTTTCCTCTTTTTCTGATTCTATGTTATAAGGGATTACTCTAGGGTGTGTGTGTGTGTGTGTGTGTGTGTGTGTGTGTGTGTGTGTAGAGGTATTGTGAGAAATTAAGGCGATACAAACACAAAAGATAGTATCTGCAATGGTGAAGAATTTCTTATACTAATGAATTAACAAGTCTTGAACTCTCACACTGCCTTTTCTTTCCCTCCACCCCCAAAAGTGCTAATAATGTCAAATTGTGAAATGAAAAACATTTTTCCCCTTAGGAACTCTAGTTGTACCTTATATATGGTTAAATTATTTCTTGCCAATTTCAAGGAAATGAACAAGAGTCTTGGAGTCAGAAGAAACCTATGTTTAAGCCTTGGCTTTGTCAGTAACAATGAAATTGTGCATTCATCACAGTCTCTTTCAGCTCTCGTTTGTCCAGAGTATCTGCCTCACAGAATTATTGTGGGGAATAAGTGGGGTCATTTATGTGAAATATTTTGTAAAGCGTGATGTGCTATCTCAGTGTTAGTTCCCAATACTACTCCTGTTGTTGCCAGCAGAAGCACCAGTATAAGAGATGGAAGATATTACCAGAATTTGTACCACTGATTTCACTTTGTACATCCATGCTATATTTCTTTCGAGATAATCAGAGTACTTTGTGATACCCCAAGGTTATTATGTGTCCTTCATTTCTGAATATGACCAATGACATCAATTGGTGATATCTTGGTTTGTGTGTATGAATTGGATTTAAGTAAAGCAGAGCTGCACAGTCATCAGCTTCAGTTCTGTCTTCCGGAGTTATCAAAGCCCAGTGGCAGAACAAAAGCCAACACAACTCGTGATACCCTATAGTAAAGTGGTCTCAGAGTCAGAAAACCCAGTTTGAGTCTATTCTCCTCCACCTAATTATGTATGTTGGGCAAGTCATTCAATTGAGCCTTATTTTTCTCATCTTTAAAATGGGAATGCCCAAATCTGCATTTTAAGAAGGGTGCCCAGACCAGCCATCTCCTTATTTCCTGCCCAACTGCATTGCTTTGAACCTCTCCATCATGAATTGGGTACATGCCATCACACGGGGCATGCCCTCCACTCCCTTTCTTTTCAGCTTCCTTTTGGTTTTTGTCTTCTCCCATTAATTTGAAAAATTGTTGAGGATAAGCATTGTTTTTCATAGATAGTAAGTGCTTAATAAATGTTTTTGACTGACTGACATTTCCGTCTAATTACCCATGTGATTACCTTTAGCCTCTCTGTAGCTTAGTGATTACAAAATAAAGGGCTTAGATGAAGCCCAAGGACCCTTTCAGTTCTATATCTATGATCCTAAGTGACTTATTCAGGGAAACATAATTAAGTAAATATCAGAATGAGACTTGAACACGGGTCTTCTGACTCCAAAGAAACAGCTCCTTCTCTTCTACATTATACTGCTTCTTATTATTCTTATGTTGCTTACTTCTCATGTTTTTTTTTGAAAATCAAATGAGATATGCAATTTTTAACACAAATTGTTTTGGGAACGTTATCCACTATTATTACTTATTTTATTATTCATCAAGTCTCCCTAAGGTATAACAGCACTATTATATTATGTATATATGTATATGTATATATAGAGAGATATATACATATATCTATATGTGTGTGCATATGATATGATTTCTGTATTTTCTGTAAAAGTCTGAATTTATGAAATAAAAAAAAAAAACCTAGGATTAGAACTCATACTTTCTAACTCCAAGACACTTGTTCTATATGTTTGACTATGGTGGGTTCGAGCTTTATTTTAGAATGTGATATATTGAATAAAGATGATTTACTGCAGATGGGGTGGAGGTTTGCAATTAAAATTTTATTGGGAAGGTCCACCCCTTCCCCTCCCCCCAAGTTCTTCCAGCCTTTGATTAAGATCTAACATCAGTTCCAGGTGCATGGCATGAGTCTTGGGTCACTCTTAAAGGCTGATTGTTTGTTAAGAGGGAAACACAGAAAAGTGACTGAATGGAACGTGTGCGAGCTGCAAATAAAACTCATGCTATGGTATGAGATGAATGCCTACTGCCCTTTGTGTATAATGTAGGATTAAATTCATTAAAGTTAATGGTGTGAATGATCTTACTCTATAACCAGTGATGGAAATGACGTTATACTCCTCTCAGGGGAGTACTGAAACCACCAAAAAATATGGGAAAAATTATTTTGGATCAGTAATGGGTAAGACTGTGGAACCAGATTTCTTACCCTACACAGGATAAGCACATTGTGTGTATGCGCACTCGTGAGCACACACACACACACACACACACACACACACACACACACACATAGTGCCATGTGTGAACCTCCTGATTCTTGAGAGGACATAGGGTGCCATTATTGAGTATGTGCACCCAAGTTCAGAAACAGCATGTAGAATCATGTCTCCCCCAGCAAGGTTCCTATTGTCTCATTAAATCACAATCAGGGGTGTTCCATGGAGTAATTAGGAATACACTGTAGAGTGCAAACTCATAAGACATTTTTTATGAGAGGGAAAAAATCTTAAACATTCACTGTGGGGAAATCTCAAGAGGCTTTTGAAAATCCAACCATTTCATCCCATGAGGTTTTTCTTTGGCAAGATACACACTAGCAAATTTCTCATCTTATTTAAAAGTTGCCTAAAATTACTGTTTATTTTTTCTTCAGCACCTATCTTCTAGTAAATAATCTTGGGAGAAACGATGGGAAAATAAACTAATGAATTCCAAAGATATAACTTATATGCTTTTCTCTCTTCTTTTTCTTCCTGAAACCAATCAAACAAAATTATTCCTTAAGGAATCAACTCCCAACTGCAATTTGAAATCATACCAACTGCCATATCTGGGCTTTTCAAGATCAATTCCAGCACTGGAGAGGTAGTAACAGCAGCTGCACTTGACAGAGAGACGCAGGACATCTTCACCCTTAGAGGTAATGTGTCCAAATTCTTGCAATGTACATTTAGGCATGGGTGTTTAATTCAATAGTTTTGTTTTTTGCCCCATCCTCCCACCTTATTGTGTATGTCATCTTATTTCTTCTCAAGACAGTTGTTGAATGACTCAGTATATCTATCATGCCCTTTGGTTCACCATCAGGTGTTGTAACAAGGACAGTCAAGTTTAGACAGTTTCATCAATAAAATCTGACAAGGGTTGCCTAGTTTCTCATTTCTCTTTTCTCTAATAATTTGCTAAGGGAACAGGGTAGGTCTCAGTTAAAACCTGCAGCTCACTAATGTGAAACTTCCTTTTCTCTATCTCCTGTCAGTGCTGGTGAAAGACCAGGGAGTCCCTTCATTATCTAGCGCTGTGACAATTCTCTGCAGTGTCAAGGACGAAAATGACCATGCTCCCAAGTTTATTATCCTCAACCCTGAAATCCAGGTTCCAGAGAACCAAGAACCCAAGATCATCTATACCATTTTAGCTATGGACATGGATACTGGCAACAACGGAGCTGTGCGGTATCACATAATTGGTAAGTGGTCGACTTCTGCAGAATATTGCTCAAGATAAGTCTAGTCCTGCTGACTTATCATGATGCTCTATGGAGTCTGTGGTCACAAAATGGTCACCATCACATTCCAGTTTTAGCTCTTTTGATTTTAGCATTTTTCTCCCTTCCAACTTTGAAATTGGTCTCCACCTTTTCCAGGACTTTTAACTAATCTGCCTACAAAAAAAATACTGATGGGATAATTATTTTTCCAGTTTTTTCCCCTGTGTTCATGGTTCTGTTATTTTGAGTGCCTAGGGTTTCATTTGTTCATATTTTCCTCGTGAAGGAACTCAGAAGGTATGGATTCCTAGCATTGGCAACCAATGTGCTACGCGGGTTTTCTGTACAGACTTGCACAAACATTACCCACGTGCTATTGTTGTAAGGAATTGTTACTTGTAAAATAATTTTAGCCTTTGGGAAGGAAGAGAATAACATTTACAAATCACCTACTATGTGCCAGCCATTGAGCTAAGTATTTTTTATAATTACTATCCCATTTGATTGAAAGAACAGAAGTCCAGAGAAGCTGTGACTTAACCCAGAGTCATACTTAATAGCTATTAAGTGTTTGAGACCATAACTGAACTCAGATCTCCTTGACTCCAGGCCTAGTGCACCGTTCATTGTGCCACCTTTGGGACTAAGATAAGGGTCTTTTATTGAATTAATCTGGAGTTAGCTTTAGTTAGTGAGTTTCTGAATGCAGTTTCTTTTCATTATAGTTCTTATCCTCAATTATCCAGCAAAACATGTGAGGTAAAGAGTTGATATTTAGCATCTAGAAAATACTGTTTGTAGTAGACAAAGATCCCCTTTTGGGTAAGACAAAAAAGTCTCATAAGGGCATAATAATGACACAATCTAAAGTTGGGTTTCAGAATAACTAGTGGGAGCGGAAACTATAATTGATAATTACCTGCCTTCTAGGAATTCTGTGACCAAGCCAAGTTTTTACATAATAAAAACCACCCACTTTCCTTAAAAAAAATTTAGCCTCCAACTAATAAATATTCATAGGCTTATGTAGATTTTCATTCAATATTAGAGACATCAGATACCTTAGAGATAATGTAGTTTAGGCACCTTATTTTCCAGCTGAAACAGTTGCGATCCAGAGAAGCTCATATAGCTGGCTGGGGATAGAGCTGGGAGTTCTGCCATTTTGCATTTGAATATTCTTTTTGTTCTTTTTAATTACAGCGTTTGCTGATAGCTCCAAGTTCCAATTGTCGACTTTATTATTTTGTTCCGCAATCATACTAGTAATATGCCAAGACAATTTAATCTCCACAACTCTAATGGAATTATTGATATTTGTTATGTCCTTTGTGTAGTAGAAGAATTGGTGAATTTGGAATTAAAAAAGGTGCTGAGCTCAAATTTAGCTCAGCCACTTACTAACTGGTGTGACTGAGCAAGTCAATTAACATCCTTATCTGTGAAGTGAAGAGGTTGGTTACTTTACTGTTTAAGATCCTTAGCTACTCCAATTTTATGACCTCTTTTGTGACATCCTGCATCTTACTTTGGTCAGGAGGTATTTTATTTCTCTCAGTGATGTACTAGTTAAGGGTAGCAGTTAGGGGAGATGGTCTTGAAAAATATTTCCCTTCTATCTACCTTATAAAATTCTTGTCATTCATATTTTGAAAGGTTTTTAAACAACAAATGCTTTTTTTGTCAGTCAACAATTATTTATTTAGTGTTTATTATGTACCAGACACTACTTTAAGAGCTGGGGATGCAAGGATCAGCAAAAAAAAATAATCCTTGCTTTTTTATAGTATTTCATTATTTCTAATTAAATGTAAAGATACATTTAAATATTCATTAAAAGTTTTTAGTTCCAAAGTTTCTCCCTCTTCTCCCCCCCACTAAGATGGTAAGCAATCTGATAAAGAAGAAACACCCCAAAAGAAAAAAAATCTCAAAAATAAAAAGAGTGAAATGCATTCTGACTCAATCAGTTCTTTCTCTGGAGGTTAATAGCATTTTCCCTCATGAGATCTATGAAATTGTCTTGAATCATTGTATTGCTGGAAATAGCTAAGTCATTCATTGGATAAATGTTGCTGTTACTATGTATAATGTTCTCCTGGTTCTGCTCGCTTCACTTTGCATCAATTCATGTAAGTCTTTCCAGGTTTTTCTGAAATCCACCTGCTTATCATTTCCTGTAGCAAATAGAACAGACACAACTGTCAACTTGCCCATTGACCTAGATTTCTTAAACTTTTTTTCTAGTAACTTGAACATTAAGGATGTCCACTGGATCCTCAACTAACCTGGAAGTTAGTTGATTGCTCTTATATTTAAATAAGGCATTTCCTCTCTATATATTCCCTTAGTTCTCCCCTACCCATCTACTACTGTTCTAGTTAGTGCCACTCCAACACACTATCTCCACTATGTCTCTTGAATTTGTGTTCTATGCCCTATGATTTGACAGTTCTTCCCAGCCTCCACCATTCCAAAATGTGTACGGCAGGCCAATTAACACTCTTTTTGTAATTAATAGACAAGTTTATTTTTTGGACTTACCCCAAAGCATTATGCTTTGGTATCCCATCATGGAAAACCAGTGTGGTCTTGATGAAAAGCTAGACAAGGATAAGTTGGGTTTAAATCCTGCCTTTGACACATAGTAGCTATTTGACATTAACAAGGTCATTGAATCTCCCAGGGCCCCATGCAACTCTCTAAAATTATATTAATTGCAGATGTTCATCAGAGAGGTTTTCCATACCAGGGATTCCCTATACCAGTTAATCAATAGATCAGGATAAAAGTTCTATCTTAATTTTTCCTGAACTTGTCCCCATGGTATTAATATAATTAGAATTAGAATACAATGAAGGGAAAACAAAGTAACACTACTTCTTTTCTTTATTAATTTCTTAGCAAGGAGGACTAAGTATCACTTTCTTGCAATGGAAAAGTCAAAATAAAATTTACTGATTTAGAAACAAAACATTTCCTATAATTGTTAAAATAATGATTCTCTAACTTGAGGTGTATGCTATCCCTGTTTTCCATTGCTCAGATTCTCATTATGAAAGGAAAAAAGTGGGCTGAAGCACTAGATTATGATATTTAAAATGAATTAAATGAGAATAACTAATTTCATAAGCAAGTGAATTATTAATAACTACTTTTTATTTTGATCAGCATACTAGGAAAGCCATTTTTCCTTGGGATATATGTCATTTGGTATACCTTCACCTTTGCATTCCTTTTGTTTTTATAGGAGGAGATACTGAGCAGCATTTCATCATTAATGAAACTTCAGGAGAGCTCTCAACAGCTTGTAGCCTAGACAGAGAACACATCAGCAATTTCACCCTCATTATTGAATGTTATGACCTGGGTAGCCCAAGTAGAAGTTCCATAACTGAGTTAAAGGTGACCATCTTGGATGATAATGACCACAGCCCTACCTTCCCTACATCCCACTACCAAGCCTCTGTGAAAGAAGACCTTGAAGTGGGGTCAGTGATCCTAGAGCTCTCTGCAGTGGATGAAGACACTGGCCTAAATGGGCAGGTTGAGTACTTCCTAACCAGTGATGCTCTGGGTATCTTCACCATAGACAGAATGGTAGGCACATTAAAACTTGCCCAAGGCCTCGACCGGGAGACAAGATCCCAGTATATATTTAGGGTAGTGGCCAGTGATTGTAGTATCCAAAATCCAAGGAGAACCACAGTTGATGTGACAGTGAATGTAGATGATGTCAATGACAACAGTCCTGTCTTTGGACAGAACCCTTTGGATATTTTTATCTCTTCACAAATGTCTGTGAACCAGACCATTGCCACACTGGTCAGCTATGACTCAGACTTGGGGATCAACGGAGCTGTGGTTTTTCATTTTGCTGAGACTCAGTCTTTGTTTCATATTGATGAACACTCAGGAGAGATTCGACTTCAAAAACAGTTGTCCTCAGAACACTTCCCTGTTTGGCTACAGGTGAAAGCTGTGGATCAGGGGATCCCTACCAGGACAACCACTGGTCTTTTGGTCATCCACATGCAGGAAAAAGATGCAAGATTTTCCTTTAGTCAGCAATTATATACATCAACTATAACTGAAAACTGTGAAACTGGTGAGTATTTGGTCCTATATTTTTTATGTGCTCTGCATTTATTGAAAAGCTATTTAAATTCATTTGTTGCAAAATTCTTGTGGCTTTTTTGATAAGTTCTTACTTTCATTTACCCTGGGGCTTGATCCATAAGTTTATATCTAGCAAAGCATGAACCAAAATGTCAGCCATTTAATATATACATATATGTATATAGAAAAAGAAACCTAGTTTGAAATAAATTAAAAATAGAAGTATAAAATGGTGAGTTAGCTATAGAAACACACAAATCTAGGGCACCTTTAACTTCCAACTATGACTCTCAGAACATGAAAGACAGGAATCAGCATATCCCGCAAAGCACAGGCACTAACAATTTTTTTCTCCACAAAAATACTGTTAACTACATTGCCCTGCTTTGGGATTGCCATATGGATAGACAGCCTTCCTCAGAGTCAGAAAAGATGTATTTTAGTATATGTTATGACACGTACTGGCATGTGACCCTGGGTAAGTGGCTTAATTTTTAGTTCCCCCCCTCCCCAAGCTACCCTAAGACTTTGAAGTTGCTAAACAATTGAAGATCATTATTGATTTAAAAAAGGGTACTTCCTCCCCAGGAGTTCCTGCACAAATGAAATACATATCTGAACCCCAGCCACTATTCCCCATCCCCGCCACATCAGAATGAGCAAAACTGTACTACCATGTCTTCATATTAAAGATGAGACTAGACTTTTTCAGCAAGCTTTCCTGACTGGCTATATTCAGCTCCATAGCTTTCACTGTTTAGGGTGATCTTGTGCTCTAAAAGTTAGTACAATGCCTTTCACATAAATGTTCATTGAGTGGAATTGAATATGCCTGTAAAACCCAATTTTGAGTTTTCTTGTCCCAATTTTTTCTTTTTTTGCCTGATATTTTCCCCGGGGTCCTCTCTGTCTCCTGGTAACATGATTTTTCTAAATGGCATATTACCCAGAGCTATCCACAAAGTTAGAGAGAACATTCTTGCTTTTGTACTGGTATTTATATTTTGATTAAACTTAAGCAACTATAAATTTCTGGCTAGTTCACTGTGTGCCTGGATATCATTGAAGGCTGATACTTTTCAGGGCTCATGATCCAAGCACTGAGCACAGATAGACCGTGACTGTAAGTACTCTTAGTAACAATGATGTTTCTGCCTGTTCTATCCTTATGAATCTGCATGACGTATCAGGAAAATATGAAATTAAATAATTTATAGCTTCTTTTCACTAAAGACTTTCTCTTTACTTATTAGTGAATTAAGCAAGCAAGCAACAGGCTTTTATTATTAAGTGCTGTGTGCCAGGCACTGTGTTAAGGGCTACTCGTACAAAGAAACAAGGTGTGTATATATAGCCTATCCCATAGAGTTGCAGATGCTTATACAAGACATCTCTCTGGGGAGTTGGTGGTGGCAGCTTTGTGAAGATTTGGATGATGGTACAAGATCTTGTCACTCTGCAAAATTTAGGGCACCAAGAGACTTGTCCAGAATCCCACAGCCAGTATGGAGCAGAAGTAAGACCTCTTCCTGGTTTTAACTCATCCAGGACTCCAGTTCCTACCTTAATATTATTGATAATGTTTCTTTCATCCTTCTAATCTTTATATCTGATGGGGTTCAAGTAGAAATTATCCTCAGACAAGTTAATATTCTATTCCTGTGCCTTTATGTTTCGTATTTGACATGCTATTGTTCAAGTAGAAGATAATTGATTTTTGTAATTGAATGGTTGGGATACCAGCTCCTCATCTGTAGACATGCTGAAAGCATTTTTCTCATCTTTTTTGGTGAGGTTCAGATAGACATAGTATGAGAACAAGTGACTATCTTAATATTCTTTTAAGTTGAATGTTCTATAGACTTTTGTGCAGGTAAATACAATAACTGGCTTTTTTGTAACTGAGTAAGAAGACTGAGAAAGCAACTAGGTGGTAGAGAACTGGGTCTGAAGTCAGGAAGACTCATTTCCCTGAGTTCAACTCTGGCCTCAGACACTTACTATCTATGTGACCCTGGGCAAGTAACTTAACCCTGTTTGCTTCAGTTCCTCATCTGTAAAATCAGCTGAAGAAGGAAATGGCAAAGCATTCTAGTGTCTTTGCTGAGAACACTCCAAATAGGGTCATGAAGAATCAGACAAAACTGAAACAATTAAAATATAAAGTCATTTTTCGTTGATTCACTGAAACCATCTTTCTGACAACTCTAGTGGTAGGAAGAATGACATGTTCCCACATGGCTTAATTTCTTCTGCCAGGTGTCTGTCCTTTGAAATTGTTTCATCTCTTGTAGTCTGGGGATTATGAGTATTCAGTATGTGATATCTATTAAGAATATTTTTAAATTTTTATGAGTTAGTGTCATATCAGGGAAGATGTAATGTGTGTCTAATGCTATTCCATTTCTAATACAGTTTATTTGCTGGATTATCAATGATATTTTAGGGCTTGCATGTAGTAAGGAGATTTATTGCCAGTTTATAAAGGGTAATTGGCTTCTGGTGGGTAATCCTAGCCAATTTGTCATGTCCTAAAAAGTATCCTACGCAGTCTACATTTTTGCATCCTGAAAAGGATATATTGAATAGCTTCTTAACCTTGGTGGTGCGTAATCTACATTGATCAATATTCTATTCCACCTGAACTCCTTAAGGATATAACCTTTCTATAATTTCTGGTGGCAAGGAGTTCATCCCCTTCCATCCCTCCAGACAAATCTGAATAATAGACATTTTTATTGCTTTAATAGTATATACTGGTTGAGTTAATGTACATTTGTGTCATGTTCCACTCTTGAATTTTTGTCCATTCATAGTCTCTCTATGGAAGCTGTGGCTGTTCCTTCATTGGTTGTCTCTGTTGTTGCGTTTGTTCATCATTCTCTAAGAGGACCATGACATCAAGATGATGATATGACTTGCCGTTGACTTTGACTTGAGTGACAGAGTGCTGGGCAAGGTCACTAGCCTCACTTTGTCCTCCATGGCCATTTGGGTCCAGTGGTCTGATATTCATCAGGATGACTGGAGATGGCCCAGGATGCAATGTGGGACTTTCACCATTTTAGGCTAAGGTCTTATACGACTCTCACTTTGAGTGAGATGCACCCATTCAATGAATAGGCCTCTTTAGGCCTAAAAGGAAAAACCCTTTTAAGAAAAGAAACAACAGCAAGAACAAACAAACAAAACATCAAACTGGGAGGGAAAGACCCTCAGGGTTCCTGGGTAGTCTTTAAGCAGAGATTGAATGGCTGCCTATTATGTTGTAGTGGAAGTTCTTTTTCAAGTGTAGTTGGGTATAATGGCTGCTGAAGTGCCTTCTGACTCCAGTTCTGTGATAAGTAAGTTCTGATAAATTACTGATAAGTAAGTTCTGATAAATAAGTTACTATACAACATTACTCTCTCCATATATAATATATACACATATGCATATATAGCATATACTATATAGTATATATAGTAGTAAACATATATACTTATATATGTATTATATATGGTATATATTACTATTAAGTATGTCTGTCACTCATCTATATATGGCAGGTTAGATCCTCTAACAGTAGAACTTTACATGAGTATATTACTGTCATATTTGATTTCAACTGATTTTCTATCATTCAGGCAACATCACAACCAGTCTGTGTTCTCCCTGCTCTCCCCACTAGCCATCCTTTTCTAGCCATCACAGTTGGGATTAATCAGTACAGTTAAGAGCAATTTGGTTGCAGATTAAATGTTAAGGATAGAAGACAGTTAAGACAAAATTACCTTCTTGCCTTTAGAGGTGGTCCCTTCAGTCTGAGATTAAGACAGGAAAGTTGATGGCTAATTGGAACAAAAGCTCTTGCTGTTGCTATCTGCTGCTGTTGACCTTCACCCCTGGTTAAAACTGATCTCGTTGGTCCACTTACTTTCAGAATTTCTTTATTCCATTCAATTTGATATTTCTTTTTTTTCTGAAAGAATAAAACACTCCCCAAATCCTTTTTATTAAATTTTACACGTAAGGAAACTTTGAAATAGTTCTGGAAGTGATACAAGCATATGGCATCCATAAATGTGGATGTAGGTATATATTACAAGACATATGAAGAAGGGGCTGGAATGTCTCCTCGAAGCATAAATATGACATATGCAAAGGGCATTAAAGTCTAAGTTGAGAGGTAAAAGTCAACTAAAAGCTGCAAAATATAGAGGAAAGAGAAAAATGAGAAATGAAGAAAAGTGATAGTTAAGAGGCTATTGAATTTGATGGGATATAACTAACCTGCATCTGGGTTGACAGTATTTCCTAGAACCCAGTGAAAGAGGGAGTGGTAAGCTACATAAAATATTGATTGACATTGCAAACTGGCCAAAGCTGTGGTTGGCACATGAAACCAGAACTGGCTGCCAGATCTTATCACATAATTTTTATCAGACTTTTTTCCCCCCTCAAAATTTGTTTAGTTCCAAAAAGCTGGAGCACCGTTGATCATTTCTGTATATAGCATTGACCTTCAGTATATGCCAGAACTTTTTAGCACTAGCATGATAGATCTCAAAAACACTTGTTTTAAAATGTTGGCTGCCATTTAAAAAAAAAACATTATCCTGACTAGGGGGTCTCAGTTTATTGGGGGTCACTCAAAATTCATATCATACTTTCAAATCACTTTGGAACAATTATATCCCAGCTGACTTTCTGGATTATCATGATTTCCCATAATTCTTTTCTCTTATTTGGGCTGTTTTTGACATGCACCTTTAAAAAATCACAAAAAAGCATAAAATGTACAAATCTTCTAGTTCATATTGATGATGATCTCTATTTATATCCATAATCACTGAGAGTGGATATATCACATTTGGTCTTAATACTTTAGGATTCAATGTGTTTTAAGTTAAGAAATATATTCAAGAAGATAAAATTGTGAAAGGAACTGGACCCAACTAAATTCAGTGGAAGGAAACATGTGCTGAAGTTGACTCAATTTGAAAGATTCTTGGGGATCTGTTGTTATGGGGGATAGAGGGCAGGCAGAAGTTGGTCTTGACCTGTGATATCATGAGTATAGAGAAGTCACAATTTGAACTCCCTCCACCAAAGCAGAGCAGCCACTCATTGGTAACTTGGAGTGTTAGATCCTACCTGGGGCACCCCAAAAATGGAGATGTTTGACTAAGCACATCCTACTACTGTATGATGGAGATAGGGCTTGAACCCAAGTCTTCCTGTCTTCAAGTCAGGCTTCTACCTTCTGTACCATGTTGCCTCCCATTTTGTTTGTCTCATTTTTGAAGGTAGCTTTCAAGCAGGATAAGTTCCAAAAGAATAAAAAATAAGTAGCCCATAGATGGTACTGTGACCAAAACAAATAGATGAGCAACAAAGAGATCATTGTTACCAAATGTCTAATAAGATTATTCTATCAACTTGATAAGATATAATAAGAATAAGCTACGTATAAACCAATGGATATTATGAATTAGAGTCAAGAACACCTGAGTTTAATTCTGTCTCAGACACTCCCTAGTTGGGTGATTCTGGGCAGATCACTTCCCCTTAGTTTTCTTATCCATATCCATCCAGATGACTTAGCTTTGCAAACCTTGAAGTACTCAGCAAGCATCATCATCATCACTAAATGAATAGTCTTTCTTGAATTTCTCTTTACAACAGAGCACATCTTCATTGCTATGTATTTGACCAAGAAGTTTAGAGAATACATAATTTTTCTGGGTTCATTGTATGTTGATTATACATTCAACCATTCACAAGTAGTTGACTGAATAAGACAAAACACAGCCTTAAAAGTTTCTGTTCCAACTATTCATGTCCTACGTGCATGTTAATGTCATAATAGTGATGATATTTTCACAGTTCTTTAAGGTTTTGAAGCACTTTGAACATATATTATCTCATTTAATACAGCAAGCCTGTAATGTAAGAAATAAAATATTATCATCTCCTTTTACAGGTAGAGAAATAGAGGCAATGAGTGAGAGTAGGTGACTTGGCCAAGGATCGCCCAGCTTCTAAATGTCTAAGGCAGGATTTGCATAGATAACCCTTTAAGGATTCAGTGATTACCAGTGCCCAAGTCAAGCATAAAACATGGAGACGTGTGCCAACAACTGTTCTGAAGAATGCTTTGTGCAGAATCCAAATGAGAAGGATTTCTCATAAATTCCACTTAGTGTCAAATTCTCAAGCTCCATTGCACAGATAGCAATGAGTCTTAAGGACTGACCATGAGTTATCCTTTGTTTCACTATATCACAAGTTCACCTATATGTGTGACACTTTTCAGTACAAAAATAGACTTAATTTTCTCCTTTCCTTCCAATATTTTGCCAACTGTCCCTTATTCTCAGGGTTCCCACATCTGAATTTTTATTTTTTATCCTTTTATTTCAAATCCAAAAGTGTTCCATGGCAGCTTGCAAAACTTTCAAGTATAGCCCCAAAGCAGATTAAAATGTAATTGGGAAATGTTTAACAAAGTAAATAAAAATACAATGCAACCTAAATATATTGATTTATTATTTTCTAAGTCAATAGGCAGCAGAAATATGTTTCTATTTTTGCTTGACACCAGTACTCCATATGTTTTTGTTTGTGGTAAGTCATCAATAAGCATTTATTAATTGTTTGCTTGGTTTCAGATTCTATAATAAATGCTGGGCATACAGAAACAAGTAAAAAGAAAGATGGGTTCTTCCCTCATGGATCTTGTATCTTACTGGGGAAGATAATGCATAAAAGGAAGTGAAAGGGGAGAGAATGGAGAAGATTCCCTGCCAAAGGCATGATGGAAAAGTCTGGAAAGGTGCTGTGTGGTGAAAAATGAAGGAATGGCAGTTCTGGGCACCCTCCTCAAGTGGAGGCTCAGGGGGAGGGCCTCCAGGAAGCAGAGAGTAGAGCCAAGGTATAAATTCTAGGGCTGAAGTTATCCTTTAGAAAGAGCAGGTTTATATATTACATTGTGCTTGTTCCAAAAATTACAGAGACTTCTCATGCAATCTGTGACCTCTCCAAATAGAGCAGTCTTCTGGTCCACACAGGATAAAACACCATAGATGAAGAATTTCATTTTCATTTCATCTTGGTTTATTGCCAAGATTATGACATGTAGTTGAAGAGTTGAGCCCCTTGAGTTAGTCTGTTAGTCGATGTATTTTGGGTCAGGAAGTACAAATGGACAATGGGCTTATCTTATAATTGAATAGGAGGAGAATGGGCTATTTTGCTTTGGGGAAATTCCTCAGCAGCCTCAATGCCCCCAAACTCCTCCCTGCCACAAAAGCAGAGCTTCTTAATACAAGTATTCCCATGATAATGCTATATGACTACAAATCATCAAATAGTACAGTCTCGAAAGATTCAGAGTCATAGGTCATCCTGACTTGTAAGGATATGCAACAAGTAGGGTAAAGATGACCCTCATGGACACGGATGGGCAGAAAAGGAGACAGGATTCTTTTTACCAAGAGCAAGACTTTGCAGATGGAAAGTGCATGTGTTAAATTAATATCCATGGCAAAAACCTCCATTGTAGTTGATGGATAGATAGTTTAAGGAGGACATGGAGAAGCAAATTGACAAATCTCAAAAATGGAAATGGCGTGGATGAGTTGCCATCTGCAATGGAAGAGGGATATCCATTTCAGTGAGATCACAGAGTCACAAAAGTAAAGGAATTGGAGAAAGGACAAAAGCCTCAAAGATGCTAAAAAGTGTTTAATATAACTTTAACAGAAAGCAGTTAAGGCAGCTAGGTGACAGTAAATAAGACTGCTAGGACTGGAGTCAGGAAGACAAGTGTTACTGAAACTAATTTAGATGTGGAATACTTCTGAATTTGAAATAAATTGTTAAAGCATATAAATTCAGATATGGGAACTCTGTGAACCTGACTTTTTTAAACTAAATGAAATTTAATCTTTCTTTCTTGAAGTGTTCTTTGTGATCTTTTAGTGCCTTGACTGTCTCAGAATAATAAAAAATAATAACAGCTTGTATATGTATATATATACATATATATTATATGCATGTGTGTATGTGTATTGCTTTACACTTAACAAAATGCTTTCATTTAGGTCAGCTTATTTACACCTCACAACAACCCTGGTAATAAAGGATAGCTAGTGAAATATTAGAGAAGAAAAAATTAAGTCTGTTTTTGTACTGAGGTATCACAAATTGTCACAAATATAGGTGGATCTGTCATATAGTGAGAGTGAAGGATAAATTATGATCTGTTTACCCATTTCATTGGTATCCATACAACATTTAGAAATCCCCCAAAAGGTCCCTAGTCTATTGGGTAAAAGCTCCCAGTGAGGTAGTGGTGGGAGGACATGGTGGGAGGACAATATTTCCCTCAGCCCAGGAAAGGTAAGCATGGTTTAGTTTTAATACAAAATATTAGGAAGAGAACCCACACTGATGGGACCACTAATCAAAGTATCAGTGTCAAAAGGGGAAATATTGGTAATGTTGAAAATTTCCCATGAAAACCCTATTAACACCATGCAGAATATCAAGATTTCAAGGAACTTAGTCTAGGATACGCTGCCCTCTCCTGCCAGGTGTTAGAGACAAAATTAAGTGTTCAAATGAAGGAAGAGTTGTATTTCTGCTTTAAAAACTCCTCTTTAAATTTGGGCCTGGAACTGTAATTTGTTTAAAAAGAGAATCAACCCCAGGAAAAGATCGAGTTATGAAGGCTGTAAATCAGTTGACATATCTGAATTGTGGTTTAGTATCCATTTTCCTATGGAGGGAAAACATAACCAAGTACAGTGAAAAAGATCCCTGACTCCAAAGTTAGAGGTCTTAGGTTCAAATTCCATTTCTGACACTTAACTACCAGTGTGACCTTGGGGAAGTCATGTGACCTCCTTAAACTTCAATCTCCTCATCTATGAAATGAAGTAATGTGACTAGATGTCCTATGAGGTTCCTTCCAGCCTAAGATCTAAATATTTAGAGTACACTTAGGTTTTAATATCAAACTATTTTAACTGTATATGAATTTGTAGTATATGAAGTGACATATATCCCAAACCAATTTTTTGTTTATTCCTTTAAAAAAAATCTAAATACTTTGATTTTTGTATTTGCTACTGAACACTGAGGGTAAAAATGGAAAACTATGGGACATAACAAATCATGGGTCTGCAGGTGTTATGTACTGACCTTGGAATAAGTGAAAGAGTGCAAAAATGTCTTTACAAATCACCTTGATTATTGATTTTATCTGATTATTTTTGGACTGGATCTATGATTTCATTGGTATAGGGAATTCCTAGTAAGGAATTTCCTCTATTAATATAGTTCAACAACTGCTCTTTTGCTTACAGTGTGAGTTGCCTAATTAAATATACCTTGAAAATGCTTGTCAATATCTGATCTCTCTGTGTCCTTTGTTGAAAAACTGTATAGACCAGAGCTATTTAGAGTTGCATCTTAGGGAGATGGCGTTGGAAGAAATCTAATCTATTGCTCTCTTTTCACGGATGAGGAAGTTGAAAGACAGAGATGTTATGTGACTTGTGTCCGGTATAGCACAGATGGCAGGTGTTCACATTCCAGACCTCCTGGATACCAATTCCCTGGTTTCTCAACTTCTACCCTCTTGCCCAAAACTGTTTTACAGTGTAGAGACACATGAGGGCACTCTAATCAGGAAAATCTGTTCAGTAAAATAAATGAGATAGATATTTAAATTGGGAGTGGGGTGGAGTTATTTAGTATCATTTGTGGAAAAATATATTTAATTCTTGTTAAATAGGTCAACTGTATAATCTTTGGTCATTTCAGTCACCTTTGTTTTCTAAGGTGTTTCAAAGCACATCATAGAATAATACTTATCTCTGCCCTCTGTGCAGCATCTTACCCTGGCAGAACATGGTTGTTTAAGGATACCCTGAAGTAAAGTTTGTTGTGATGGAGTCTAGGGTTTTTGTAAATTCAAGAACACTGCTTTTGAACCCTGTTTGTCAATATGTAAGACCTAGTATGTATCTTAATATAATCAGATAATCTCATTTACTCAAATGGAAGAACCTTGATTTCAAATATAAGAAATGAATAAATGAATGAACATTGTTTCCATGATTTTCAGTTCTTTAGAACTATAGATACTGTACTATCAGTGGATTATCTACAGAAAAATTAATAGCCTTTGGCTGGAGCACAGTCTTTACTTTATCTTATTCTTATGTTAGAGGGCCAAATATTGGCTCAACACCCATGCCATTTAATTTAGAATTGCCACTATATTTGAATCAAAATTCTAAGCTATGAGTACTCACCAGCTCACTGTTTAGGACAGTAAGCTCCAGGAAGAGGAGACAAGTAACCTCACCAAAATATTGGTACCTGATATTTCTTTTCATTATTTCGTAATGTTTCTATTGAGTCCAAATGACCAAAAGCTACATGGTATAGTGCATTGACAATTACCAACACATAACTCTTCTTTGACAGATTACTTTAGCATTGAGATTTTTACAAGAAAATTTTCAACCCCTTTGTTGTCGTTCTGTTTCCAAAGGCATAATATTTAATTCCATTTTTAAGAGAGGCCTCCTGGTGTGGTGGAAAGAAATTGAAACTTCTAGCCAAGATAATTCTCTTCTGGATTTCCTCATTGTAACTAACTATGTACTTTAGGCAATATAGCTGTAACATTTACGGATCTTTCTCTACAATATGGAGTTGTTACATTGGATGACTTTAAGATTCCTTTTTAGGTCTGGGATAGTATAACCCTAATTTGTTTTCATGTTTAACTTTCCAGGAAGTATCGCAGTATACAAGTTTCTCAGTTACCCATATGTCATGATATTTCCCTTTGCTTTCCAACATACTTTATGGCTATTTTTTTTTTCAATTTGATGTAGGCCCCACATCCGTCCTCCCTTCCCTTCTTTCCTGCAATTAACATATATCAAAAGTAGACTTATTATAATTGTCTATGTTGTTTGACATTTGCTATCATCAGTCAAGCATATCATAATAATTTGTTAAATACATGGATTGTGTATGTATGTGTATATATACATATATATGAAGCTATATTTATATGTGTGTACAAATATATTAAATACCCTAATATAAAACAAATCCTTTCTTATTTGGTCACACTTAAGAGTGATTTTATTGATATAGGGAACTCGGTAGAAATTCCATAGAAAACCCCTGTACTGATGCAAATCGTTTACCCTTCTGTAATTTATAGTCCTACAGAGTTATTAGGAACACTGGAAAAATAAATGACTTACTCCTTAGTTATATAGCTGCTATGTGTCTGAGGCAGTAAGGCTCTGGGGGAGAGACAGGAAACAGTAGATGCCTGGTAGGTCAAAATACCACCACCACCACTGCCAACACCACCACCACCAACACCACCGCCACTGTGGCTATTATCTCTTCCTTAGATCCTGATAGAGACAACCTGGGACCCTGAATCCAAGAGACTTGGGAATAGCTGTGTCCCCCTGACCACTGGACCTATTTCCAGCCATAATTGAGGGGAGAAATCAGTGCGAAGAAGGGGCTTACCTTCCTCATCACCACCAGCAAAAGTCTCTTTCCTTCAATACTAGTGTGAACACAGGAAATCTAAGTGTGGCAGTACCTCTCCCTCCCCTAGACCACTAGTCCTATTTCTGGTACAATTCTCATAGTTATCATCTGGAGATGTTGCTGTCATGGAGAAAGGACTGGCCATCCCCACCAAGTGCCACTCACAAGGAAGGCACCCCAGCCTAACTGAAGGAGGGGGAAGTAGAATGCAGTATGAACCAAGATAGCCAAATCACCACTGCCACCACCACTTGGACCTCTACATCCCTTGACACTCTCATGGAAACAGCCTAGTCCCTGCAGTTATCATCCTGCGAAACAAACCCTAAGGATATTCAGCCTGGCAACTCTTCTGCAGGTGTTGGGGCCACATACGTTGAAGACCCAGAAAGCAAAGTTCTTGCTACAAAGTCCTTGGCACTGTCAAATGGTTCAATATCAGAAACTGATTGGATTTTGTCATTGGAGATGATATTGGGAAATAAGCATGTATTAAAGCCCCTAATATGTGCCAGGCACTGTCCAAAGCACTTTACAGAAGTGATCTTTACAACAATCCTTTGGGAGAGGCACTGCTATTATCTGTATTTTTCAGCTGAGTAAGGCAAACAGGATGTTAAATGACTTATGCAGTCACATAGTTAATAATTGTCTGAGGCTTGATTTGAGCTCATGTCTCCCTGATTCCAGGCTGTGTGTTCTATCCACACTCTCTGTACCATTTCACTGTCTGCATTAAGGAAGAAGCATTAAACTCTATCTGTTTTGCTGCTGTACCCTAAGGACCATGGGGCTTCTCCATCTGTTTTGAAACAGAAGCCTTCCATATCTGTTGTCTCATGCCTTAGAACATGAACGCTCTGAAAACAGGGATGTCCTGCTTTATTTGCATCCTCATCACTTAGCATAGTACTTCTCACATAGTAGGTGTTTTCTTCATTCATTCATTCATTCCTGACTCCAAGGTCAGCTCTTGATCTCTATTCTACATTCCTTTGTTGAATGATGTACAAGAGTCCTAATTAAATTCCTAAGGACAAATGATTTAGATGATAGTCTATTTCAGGGTTAGTCTAGATGACTCTCATGTTGGTTAAGTTACAAAAAGTATTTATAATCCACCTGTCGGATAGGGCATCTTACACTTTCCTTTCTATAAAACAATAGTAGTAGCATAGTAATGTGCTCCCAGACTAGTTTTTATATGAGTTCTTTTGAAAAAGATGAGAAAGAGATGACTAAGGAAAATGATCATGTTAATAATGAGTTCACATTTATAGAGTGTGTTAATGTTTGCAAAGATCACAGTTGATTCTTCACAACAAAGTAGGCACTAAGTATTTTTATTCCCACTTTACGGATGAAGAAACTGTGACCACGTAGCTAGTAAGAAAAAGAGAGGAGTAGTGTGTTGTTTGAACTCATATATTCCTGACCCAGACAACTACTAATCAAGAAAGAAAATAGAGTACCAACAGTTACTGACACATATGCTTATATTGCCATCATTTCAAGAACAATTATGAGAATATCTCCACCCATAATGAGAGAATCCTTAGGGAAAAAATGAGAAGCCAACAAGCAGATATTTGAGAATGCTGTTCTACATTAGATTATCTTAAGCTACCTATCTGGCCAGAATGTATAGTGTATACTCAATTATTCTGCATTTATTATTTGTTAATAAAAGAAAGACAAATGTATTTAACCCAGTCCAGCAAAATTCATCCTTAGAGCACATGGAGCCTTTCATGCATATGAGTTTGATACAATATTCCTTATAATTGTGCTTCTAGAAAAAAATTTATTAATGTCAAAGGGGTCATAAAACAAGGAAAACTGTTCACCAAAATTATTAATTGCTGTCATGAAGGTTGTCTTACATTGCTCAAAATGGAAGAGAGATACCTTATAGATAATGGGATTCTCCACATAATCTATATCTTCATAGAAGATGGACTGATTCCATTAAGCTCCATTAAGAATCAAAGTTGAGGGTGACCCAAGGGGCAATAAAGAGACACATGATGGATTCCAGTAGACTGTAGCATATTTTAAATAATAACTTGCCCTGAAATGAGGTGTAATATAGGATGTTATGATCAGGTAAGGAAATAAGCAAGTTAGTTAGAGCAAGGGATAATAGATGGATACGCTGAAATTGCAATGCTACCCAGGAAATATAAAAAGGCCTAGAGGAAGATCTCTATCCTGTGGGGTTGATCATGGGGAGAAGATTTACAGTGGAACATGGACAACAGATACACAGGCTGAAAAGACATACAACTTTTAACTTGCACTGATGGATGGAAATATGTACATCAATGAAATCAGGAATGAGATGAATGAAAAAGCGTTTAAAGCTCTTTCTATGCCAAGCAGCAATCCCCTGCCTTGGAGGAGTTTGCACTCTGAAGCTACTGGAGTTTGAAGTTTCAGAGAGGCATCCAGGTGGAGATGTCCAGCAAACAGTTTGAGAGGGAGTCTGAGAGTACAAAAATAAAGTCAAGTTGTAATGGAAGATATGAAAACACATTACATAAAAAGAAAAGAACCTTGAGTTCATGTCAAAGGAACTGGAATGTTTTATTGGGGAGAAGACAAGGGAGGACAAGAGAGGAAAAGGAAAGCCAGTACTTTATCTGAAGATCTTTCATGTAGAGAAATGACTCATCTAGTGTTTGCTCCCAGAGAAAAGAACTCAGAGCAATATATGAAAGTTGAAAAAGAAAACAAATTCAGAGTTGATATCAGCAACAATTTCTTCATAATTAAATCTGTCCAAAAATGAAATGGGCTCTCTCAAGAGGTATTGGGTTCCTAGGCTTTGGAAATTTCAGGCAGAAGCAGAGACATGACTTGTCAGATATGTTGTAGTAGGGTAGGCAGAGGAACTTTTAGTTTAGTTTTCCTTTCTTCATTTTTCTTTTCTTTCCTTTTCTTTTCATCCCCAACCTAGAATGATGATACCATGTAAAGAATACTGAATTTGAATTCAGAAGTTGGTTCAAATTCTGCATTGATTCTTATTACCTGTGTGACCTTGGGCAAGTTACTTCATCTTTATGGGACTATTTCCTTATGGAGAAACAAAAAAGAGGAAGATGGACTGACCAGACTAAATGCCCTTTGGATCTAAATCTATGATACTGCAAGCCTTACAATTTCACATCTTTCACTGGGTGTGAAATTACAAGGTGTATGTGTAAGGTATATACACCTTTCCCTGTAGGGTATCTCTCTCATGGTGTAAACAACACAAGAACCAGAGTGGAATAAAGTCTCAGCAAAATATAAAAGAAATATATCTTATACATTGTAAAGTAATGAGTCAAATTTCATATTGTGTGTGTGTTTACAAAACCCATGTTAGAATCCCTGAAATTATACAGAACCAAATTCTTCTAGACCTCTTTGGAAGTTCATTGAGAAGAGAATATGATTTAGGTGGTGAAATGAAGATTTGTAGTGAAATATTAGAATATTCTGAGCTTTTACATTTAAAATAATTTCTACCATAGGATTGTAGGATTTAGAGATGGGAGGGAACTCAAAGACCATTTCCCTCATCTTACAGATAAGATGTTTAAAGCTAAAGAAATTGAGTCATTTGACAAAGATAGAATAGGAAATGTCTGAGAGGCAGATACTCTTAATTCAGAGTTAGTTTACTTTCTACAGTATGACTCTAATGATGTAAAGAAAAAAAAGAAATATTTCCTGTTCTCAGGAAGCTTATTTTCAGATAGCTTTATTGTAGACAGAAAGTGAATCTAATTTTAAACTATTAAATATTAAATCAAATATTGTAGCTTCATGTTTACTCTTTAAATACATAAAACCTCACTTTTGAATATCTTCTAAGATCTCAAAACTTTTTGATTATATATCTCCATCAGTAAAGCTTTTTTGAACATGTTCCCCTGTGTGTGTGTGCGTGCATGCATATAGATAGATGAAGAGATAATTAGTGATGTCTTACTCTTTGTGACCTTATTTAAGGTTTTCTTGGCAAAGATACTGAAGTGGTTTGCCACTTCCTTCTCTAGCTCCTTTTGTAGATGAGGTAACTGAGGCAAACAGGGTTAAGTTGCCCAGAGTCACAAAGATATTAAATATCTGAGGTTGAATTTGATCTCTGGTCCTCCTAACTCCATGGTTGGGACACTTCTTCTGCCATGCTACCCCGCTACCTATATGTGTGTGTATTATTATACAGGCATTATAACTGCAATTACATAAACTAAATAATATTAAAAATAAGTCATTATAATATATATTATATCCTATATAATTGTGTACTACTGTTCTTTTTTTAGAGTTTTTCAGAAGGTGAAATTTAGTTACCATTGCAAGTTTAAAATAAATTTAATAACCTTCCACAAAAGCAATCAAGCAGATGTATAAAAACAAGGGAAAAAAATCCTACCTCAATCCCCCAGGCTACCACTATTCTAATATGGCTTGGCAGATAGAGTGCTGGGCCTGCAGTCAGGAAGACCTAAGTTCAAATCCAGCTTCAGATACTTACTAGCTGTGAGAACTTGGGCAAGGTATTTAACTTGTGTTTACCTCAGCTTCCTCAACTGTAAAATGGTGATAATAGCACTTACCTCACAGAGTTCTCGTGAGACTCAAATGAAATATTTATAAAGCACTTACTTAGCACAGTCTCTGCTTCCCCAGTCTGTTGCTTATCCCTGAAGATAGTGACAAATGGTGACAAATGACCACTTGATATACAGATTTAATGAGGGAGCTGGTTCCAGTCTCTACACTAAATATTGTCAAAGCTTAATTTTTCTTTAAGATAAAAGTAAACATAATTGGAATATGATTTCCTTTCTGCATCCCATGGATTGTCTTGTGTGCATCACAGTTTGGAAACCACTGCCCTAGGCCGTTGTAGCTGAATAATAATTTACTTTTGTCTAGTGGTTTGAAATTTACAAAAATGATTTACTTATAATCGTTATAAGGGAAAGTAGTAGTATTAGTGTTTTATGTGAGGAAGCTGAGTATCCAACAGGATAAGTAATTTGTCTATGACCACTATTCAAGTCTTGACTAATACTCTTATCAGATACTGTTACACATCAGAGTCAAGACTTGAACCCTGGTCTTCTGACTCCCCAATTGGGTACTTTTTCCACTGCACTCAGTTTGTGCAGCTTCTTCTCTGAGCTCTGTAGGTGTACATATCAGCAACTGATGATGTGTTCAAGATTGGATATATCACTTTCATTGTAACATGGTTTTCATTTGTTTGTAAGTGTTGGAAAATTATTCTTTTTGAGCATGTATTTTCTGTGTTTTGTCTCATTCCAGGAGTATTTTTTTTGGGGTATGTGGAAAATTACAGTAACATATGTTCAAGGATTTTTGAATGATGGAAAGGTGGGAGGAAGAAAGAATGTTTCTCCCCCCAAAAAGTTGAAATATATTTAGAGTTTAAAGCTTTAAGGGGGGTGGAAGGGGTGAGAAATGAAGACAACTCAACAAAATGTTGAAAATCAAAGTTCCTCTATAGTCTGTCCTCAAGAAGGAAGTGTCAGGGTAATTTAGGGGAAAAAAGGAAGGCTGTGACTGAAGAATCATTTACACATGCATAGCACTGAGTTTCACGACTGTTTACAATTACTATACCTAACTTTTTCCATGACTATTGATTTGCACAAACATGTAATATTATTTGATAGTTGAATAGCTGTGGTTTTCTGCTGATATTTTCACTGCTGTTGCAGATGGTTGTAAAGTCTCAATTTTATTTCTTCCCATCTTTTGGTAACAGAGGAAAAAGCATTCATATAAGGAAATTAAATACAATAAACTCCAATAATGAAATATTATATTTACGAATGAAACCTGCAAAATCTGGAAAAGTTGAATTTTTACAAAAGCATTGATTGGTTAGCATTATGCAGATTAAATGTGTTGGTTGTCAGTATCTCCCTTGTTGTGGAGTGAGACTTCAGTGGAAACTACAAATAAGCAGCAGTGTTAGAATATATAGAAAAGGAATATTAATCCTAGAAGTCAGAGTGTCCTCAAAACTTTTAAATTCATCCAACTGCTGTTAAGCATAGCTACACCAAAATCATTCTTGGAGAGTAGATCAATCAATGATTCTCAAAGGACACACCTTGAGTTTTTCCCCAATGTACCAGAAAACTCCCCATGGCCTGTCAGTTCCACCTTCTCTAGTTCCCATTTCTGGCTTCACTCTCCCTCCTTCTCTTCCCAACTTGTCAATGTTGTTTTGTCACAGTAATAGTTTTACCCTTAGGACATAAAACCACCTTCTCCAATGTTAGTCCTAAGGAAGAAAAGGAAGAAGTGAGAAGGATGACAGAGGAAAAAATGGACAAATCTCAAAGCTTGGGCAATGAGTTTAGTGTACCTGGTTTCCTCACATGCGAAAAATACTGTGCCACAAGCAAAATAAATTTAAGAGCCAAGGTAATATATGTCTTAATAATTGTCAAGGAGATATTCTGCAGCCAATTCAAGTCAGGAAATATTAAATACCTACTGAGTACAGAACTCAGTAATGTGTGCTGGAGGAGACACAAAATTTAGCTAAGATTTCAGCTTCTGTCCTTATGGAACTTGGAATCTACTCTCAGTTACCCATTTCAAAATCATATCAACCTTTACTATCTTTCAGTCCTCAGTTTAAGATTTTTCCTATTTTGTCCTCAATAGAGTTGGATATTTGCTTTCCATCCTCTAAGTAATACCCACATACCTAATTGACATGTGATATTTTCTTATGTAAGGGAGTCATATTGACTTGCTTTCTCTCCAAAAATTGGTAACAGAAAGGCTAGGCAGGGAGTCAGAGGATGTGAGCTCCAGTGCCAGCACAGATATTCATAAGATATGTGATTGTGGGTGAGTTGCTTCACCTAAGCTTCCATTTCCTTATTTATAAAACCAAGAATAGGAATATTTTCAATATCTACCTCAAAGAGTTGTTAAAAAGGAAACTTTTACATTTAGAAACACTAATTATTTTTTAATCAGAAGACACTCTCTTCATTTACTAGTTATGGAACCTGGGAAAAATCACGTAGCTTTTCTAATACTCAGGTTCCTCATTTATAAAAAGAGGGAGTTGGATTAGATCACCTCTGAGTTCCCTTTCAGGTCTAGAGATCTATAAATCTGTGATTCCATTTTTTTCTTTTAAAAAAAATGAGCTTAACAAACACCAAATAGAATGGAATATTTTCCATATATGTTCCACTAATATACCTATATAGAATATGATCTATTACTATTGATTGTGTTGCTTATTTTTTATTTACTCCTATCTATCTAACCTACCTACCTATCCAGAAAAAAAGGACTGTACATGATCTCTGTTCCTTTTTTATACTTCTTCCTCTTTCAGCTGTCTGCATTTCTAAGAAGATGTCTCAATAACCCTCTTTTCTTTCTTTTCCTTTTTATTTTTTGCTATTTTATCCCTATCCTTCTTTAACCTCCTACTTAGCTTTTCTTGGGGGTGGGGAGAGGAAGTGAGGGAAAAGAAAAGAAAAAAAATGAGTACTCAAGCAAAACAAATTTTTGCACTGACTGTGTCCAAAACTGTATGTTTTATTCTGTATCTTGTCTATCACTTTTTTGGCCAAGAGGTGTGTCATATCAGTCCTCTAGAATTGTAATTGGTCATTGTACTAGTAGGAATTCTTTAGTCAAATTAACCCAAAATTGTTTTTCTTTTTAATGTTGTTTTAATATTTATTGTTCTTATGGCTCTGCTCACTTCTGTCAGTTCATACAAATCCCCCCCAGGGTTGCTGGAAAGTCTCCATTTTGTCATTTCTTATAGCTCATTAATATTCCATTACATTTAATTACTGTAATTTGTTTGATCATCTCCTAGTAAATAAGCCCTCCTATAATTTTCATTCCTTTGCTTCCACAAAAAGTTATGCTATACATTTTTTAGATATGAGCCCTTTCTAACTTTCTTTGATCTACTTGGATTTTAGGCATAATAATGCTATTGCTGAAACAGTTAGGTGGTGCAGTGGAAAGAGTTCTGGGCTTATAGTCAAGATGACTCTTCTGCCTGAGTTCCAATCTGGCTTCAGAAACATATTAGCTGTGACACTGGGAGAGGGTAACACCAATGTGATACCTATAACTGCCACTATGAATATGCATCCACGTTTCCATAGTAAATTCACAAACTATAAACTCTTCCTCAAAGACAAAACCAAGACATTTATTCGAACACCAGAAAGTCAAATCCATCATAGTAACAAAGACATCTATACACATTATCAATGCAGGGAGCACCACCATCCCAAAGCTTTCCCTCCATCAGGTCTCCCCCAAAACAAGCTCCCTTAGGGAAAATCACTCCCTCTTTCACTCACACTAGCTGCTCTACTCTGCTCTGCCTCACACTCTTCCAGCTCTGCCTCACTCTCTTCCTGCTCCACTTATTTGGCAAGCTTCTCCCACCATGGATTTCATGTGACTCAAACTGTGGGCTGGGCCAGAGCTCAAAGCAGGTCACATGGGCTTATTAAGGGACAGGGTAGGTCTTCACATTCCCTTACCATTAGAGCAAGTTACTTAACCCTGTTTGCCTCAATTTCCTCATCAAAGGAAATGGCAAACCACTCCAGTAATTTTGCCAAGAAAACAGAGTCAGACCAATTGACAATGATTTAACGACAATACTACAATGCATAGGTTGCTGATTTTTTGGACAGATGTTTTGCTTTCCAGAATAACTTCACCAATTTGCAGCTCTACCAACAGTGCATTAGTGTGCCCATTTTCCTACACCCTCTCTAGCATTTGGCATCATCCTTTTTGGAGGGTCATCTATGCCAATCTTATAATTAGAAGGTGGAAACTCAGTTGCTTTAATTTGTATTTCCTCTAATTACTAGTTATTTGGAGCAATTGTTCTTATTTCTATTACCTGTGATTTAATCATCATTATAGCTCATCTTTTTTTTCCCTGTACAAATGCAAGCCATCATCATACTTTCTACAGAAAAGGCTGTTCAGTTTTTGGGTTAGTGTGAATTGCTTACAAAGCCCCTTTTTCTTCCTGTTGCCATATTTAAGAGTCAGTGACAAGCCAGCTGAAGCAAAATTTCCTGTGTTTATAAAACAAATTGCATCAGGAAGCATGGAAGTCTGATTGTATGCTGAAGGTGGAGCATATTGTACTACTGTGAAGGAACTTTTCCACCCTCAAATGGAGGACATTTTATATTAACAGCATGTCTCCTGTAATGTAATAAAATAAGGATCAGTTCAGAATACAGTTTGGAAAGGGTCAGGTTGTGCAGTAACTTGATCCCATCATGATTGGTTAAAATCAATTACCATGTGTGCTAAAATGACTTCATCACTGGCTTGAAATGAACAGCCATGATAAATGTTTTTTAAACTTTGTCACAGTTATGTTAAACATGAAGTTTCTGAAGACAATAATGTATTCAGTTTCACATTTTTCTTTCTGTTTTTTCCCACAATGCATTCTTTCTATTCCATGCTTCTCTGTGAAGAGATTTCTTGGAAATTGTTGTTTTCTCAGCAATGTCCCATCTCCATTCACTCTGATATTTCTAGCCATCTCTGAATATTTCTGGGTATTATTAAGCATTTAAAGCCTCTGGAGGTAAATATCTTCCTAGTCTTGGAAGGGGCTAGTTTGCTCTACTTTTATATGTTTGGTGAGATCTGTGTTAAAGATACCATGACAACATGAAACTTTTGACTGGAGGGAGTTTCCTTCTTCTCCATGCCATCTACTAGGTCTGTACACAACATTTGTGGATCTGACCAAGGCCTTTAATACTGTGAGTCATGTCAAGTTTGGTTGCCCGCACAAGTTCATCAATATTGTACATCAGTTTCATAATGGCATGTTTACCTACATTCTGGATAATGGAAAAAGCTCTCGTGCCTTCCCAGTCACCAATGCAGTAAAACAGGACTGTGTGCTTGCTCCCATACTTTTAAGCATGATGTTTTCAGCCATGTTGGCAAATATTTTCAATGAGGATAAACACAGCATCAAGGTCAACTAGCATACTGATGGCAAGTTCTACAATTTGAAAAGGTTATAAGCCAAGACCAAAGTGGAGGGAGTGTTGGTGCATGATTTTCTGTTTGCAGATGATTGTGCACTCAGTACAGCTTCTGAAGCTGAGATGCAACAAAGTATGGATCAGTTCTCTGCTGCCTGTGCTAATTTTGACCTAATAATTAACACCAAAAAAACACAGGTGCTCCATCAGCCACCACCACACCATCCATATGTGGAACCATCAGTTACAGCAAATGGAGAAGTTTTGAATGCTGTGGATAAGTTCATTTACCTTGGTAGTGTACTTTCCACGGATGTACACATTGACAACGAGGTTGATGAATACATTGCCAGAGCTAGATCAGTGTTTGCGAGGCTCCAAAGAAAGGTTTGGAAGAGAAGAGGCATTAGACTGACTATCAAACTGAAGGTCTACAGAGCTGTTGTACTGACCTTATTCTACCAGCACCATGCCAGGAAACTAATTGCTTCCATTTGAACTGTCTTTGGAAGATTCTGAGGATCACCTGGGATGATAAGGTATCAGACACTGAAGTCCTTGCTCAAGTTGAGCTGCCAAGTATTCAAACTGTGCTTCAGAGAGCACAACTCCGATGGGCTGGCCTCGTTGTTCGAATACAAAATGTATGCTTGCCAAAAAGACTATTTTATGAAGAACTTGCATGGGGCAGGAGATCACATTGTGGCCAGAGGAAATGATACAAGGACACTCTCAAGGTCTCTCTCAAGAACTTTGGATTTGAATGTGCAACGTGAGAGACACTGGCACGGGACTGCTCAGCATGGCGTGCCCATATCAGAAAGGGTGCTGTGCTCTTTGAGTGAAGCAGAATTGAGACAGCACAAAGTAAACGCACAATGTGCAAATTTGGGATATCCACCCCAAATATTCACAAGGACTATCTGTGCCCAACCTGTGGTAGAGCATTCCAAGCTCATATTGGTCTGATCAGCCACAGTGAAATTTCACTTTACCTGGTCCTCTTAGAAGAAAAAGGACAACAAACGAATTAGGTCCTAGCAAGTAAACTGCAGCACTGGGTGTTCATTTCCTCACCTCTAATGATGTCAATGTCTAACGGTTCAGGAAAACAAGGTCCAATGGCAGTTAGTCCATCCGCCTTGACTTAAAAAAAGGAAGAAGCAGGAGACGGTCAGTACAAAACAAATGTTCACTGATTTTTAAAACTTTTAATTGAAATAATTCTGAAGCTGGGAATTGTTTGGGAAGTGAAATAGAAGAAACAAATTGTTTTTATTGTAGAGGTTAGGAAGCTAAGCTATTATACAATTCAATCGATGACCAGGTTCTAGAAAGTGCATAATCTTGGCAATGGCTGACATTTTATGTGATGCATAAATGCATACAAGGATCAAATGAAATAATTTATGCAAATTATTTGGCTAAACTTAGAAGATAATACAAATGACAGCTAATACCAGTAAATTAAAGGAAGTATGACTCAAAGGATGGAAAACATACCTCCAGAGTCAGAGACACCTGCTTTCAAATCTTGCCTCTTAAGACATACTGGTAGTGTGACCTTGGGGAAGTGATAACCTCTCAGCAACACAGGCGTCTCTCATACCATGAACTGCAGAAAGGGTGTCTGTCTGCTTTGGCAGAAGGAGATTCCTTACCAGGAGTTTCCTAAACTTCATGAAATCACAGGTTGAGGTTTTTAAATAAAAATATAAAGCACTTCATACAAATGTGTCTCATAAAAGCCTATAAAGTTGCTACTACAGGTATGATTATCCTTATTTTGCAGATGGACAGTTCCCCCTTATTTCATGAATTGTCGTTTCAAAGAATTCATTGCTAACTGCCTGCCTCATTGGCAGTGAGCTTCTCTGTTCGTTAGGTAGGCTTGCTCTCAGAAAGTAGAGACAATCTCTTGTGAAAATTGAAGTCAAAGCCTGTTCTGGTTAAGTCGCCTGTCCACGGTTTGTTCCACAGCTAGTGAGCTAGGAAGCAGAATTCAAACTTAGGTGTAGTGGGCAGAATGCTGGACTTGGACTTGGCAACATCCAACTTTGAATCTGCCTTAGACATTTGCTAATTCGGTAACTTCAAGCAAGCCACCCCACTGCTTTCACCCTCAGTTTTCTTACCCCACCTGCCTCATCCTGGGTCATCTCCAGTCATCCTGATGAATATCTGGTCACCGGATTCAGATGGTTCTGGAGGAGAAGTGAAGCTGGTGACCTACACAACCCTCCCTCACTCAAAACAAAGTCAAGTGTAAATCGTGTCATTATTTCTCTGATGGCATGGTCTTCTACAGGAACGAAGGACCAACATACCTTATCTGTAAAATGGGGATAACAATAGGCCTACCTCACAATGTTTTTGAGGACCTAATTTTACAGATAGATAGATAGGCACACATATGCATCTATGTGTATGTATATATGTCTGTGTGTATGCATATATGTTTGTATAAGCAAACACATAAACATGTATATGAGTATGTGTATACATACATACGTATGTATGTATATATACATTCTTTATATGTACCTAATCATATACCTATGTAATTATATATTACATATACCTACTTTAATTTACATTTTTGACATTTTACATACATAACCTCATTTAATATATGTAGTGTTTTGCAAATCTTAAGGCATTATGGCATAATAAATGGTATTCTTATCACTGACTCCAAGTCCAGTAGTCTAATCACTATGCTCTGTCCTTATATAGTCGTCTTGCTGCTGCTATTTCTGGAAAAAGTATTTCCATGAGCTAAGGCTCACTTTCATGTTTATAAAAGTCTAATTAGAGAGACAGGATACAATCACAGGTATACAAGGCATCCCAGGGTCTACCAAGTCATCTTTGAGTAGCCTCTTCTACAAGAAAAGACTGACTATGTGAGTTGCCGTAGGAGTGGTGAGCTCTAAATGTCATAGGGTTACAAATGAGAGTTGGCCCATATATGTTATCATCTTCATCCTATAGTTATTTCCGGTAAAATACCTAGACTGTACTCTAATCTGCCATCATCTTACTCTAGGCCCTTAGCACCTAATACCTGGATTGCTGGGGTACCCTTCAGCTAATCTCCCTGCTAATCCCTCTCTACTTCAGTATGTGCTTCTGACATACTAATTATTCCCTTATTTCGCTCTTCTATAAGCCTATAATGGATTCCCATTTCTTGCCTTATCAAATCCAAATTGACTGTCGAATTCTCTTTAAATTGACCTCTGCTTATTTATTGGAGCTTACTTCTGACTGTTCTCTAGCAGGCATTCTCCTGAAATATACTGACTTTCCCTTATATTCTCCTGCACATGTCACACAGATCATTTGAACCTCCAAGATTCTTTATACTGCTCCTCTTTTGCCATTTCCACCTCTCCAAATACCTAATGTTCTGTGCATATAGTAGAGACTAAATAAATTATTATATATGCATTGATTTTCTCCTTGAAATATTCCCTTTCTGATATATCATTTATCCAATTATTGCAGGAATTCCTATCGTGACTGTAGAAGCCTTCACTCCAGAGGTCAGTGGGAAAGGCATAAAATACTGGATTTTTAGTGGAAATGAAAATGGAATTTTCTCCTTAAACTCTAAAACAGGTAAACATTTTTGTCTTTTAAACTATATTCATTTTTGCATTAAAGTCATTGGGAATTACTTTACAGAGCAAGGATAAAAATGGGTAAAATTTATAATTTGGAATTCATAGACACATCCCACCTGCCTTTATGTTGTTTCAGTTACAAATGCTTATCAACCATGATTATTATTTGGTGACTTGGAATCTCCAAATGAATAAAACAATAAATTGTTTATTCTGGTAATTAATTTAAAAAATCGTCATCTTTTGTCACAGAAAAAAAACTTCTCTAGGAAGTATATTCCCTATGCTTTCACATAAGTAAGGATCTATCCTACTGTTGAAAAAATTCCAAACATATTAGCTACTCATCCTTTATAAAGAGCTGGAGATCTACCAGTGAGATCACGGGTATCCAGGTTGAATTAAAAATAAGTACATATGTATAGCCCTGGGGAGTTTTCTTGAGATTTTTCTAATTCGCCACTGAATGTCAACAATGCTACAAAAAAGGACTATGTGGTGGTAAAGAAATTATTCCCAAATACAGTATGCATTTGATTTAGCTTTAATGAGACCATTATTGTGTTTTAAATGCATCCCAATTGATTATTGGAAACATACTTTTGATGACTAACAACTCTGCAGTAGATCTGTATCTACTGCTTCATTCTCAAAGCTCAAGGAGAATGCTTTTAATAATTATTCTGTTGACATACAACTGTCTTACTTAATCTAGATTATATGCACATGTGAGGACTTTTACTTAGGGAATTTCACCCTCCAACCCCCAATTCCATTCCAGTTTGTAGGAGACCAAAGCTGAGAGAAATGAGTTTTGGGGTCTGGCTCAGAGGCTAGCAAACTTTTCAGATTTGCATGAAAAGTTACCATTTATTTACTCCATCACCATGGTCCATCATCAAAGATGTTATCAGGAGCATTCTGGCTGAAAGCCCCCCACACCCAAGCTGTGAGCTCCCACCTGTCTAGACCCTTGAGAGCCAAGGGCGAGGAACACACACACACACATACACACAGAGTCAGAAGGCATTGGTAATGACTGCCTTAAGCCCCAGTCCCAGAGTGAGCTAGTGACAACCTTAATGATTCAATGCAATTTAATAAACAGTAAGTATCTATTATGTGATAGACACTGGAGATGTAAGCACAGTAAAGAGCTGAACAAGTGCTAGGAATGTTTAATGGTATACATTTAAGAATTAACAATGGAAACTGAGGAGGGAGAACAGTAAAAATGAAAAGATCAGGATAGTCTCTTTGTAAGAGATATAACTGAGCTGAATTTTGAAAGTAGCTAGGAGTTTTAAGAGATGGAGGTGACACAAGTGTGCATTCCAGGTAAGGGGTATAGTTGAGGCAAAACATAGAGAAGGGAGATGCAAGAATAAATTCAGGGACTATTGGAATTCTAGTTTAGCTGAAATGTCAAAAGCATAAAGAATAGTAACAAGAAATAAAAATAAAAGTATAAAAATAAAAATGAAAGAAAAAGAAATGAAAACTGAAATGGAAAAGAAATTTTAAAATGACTGGAACTGGATCCCGTCTTTTAAATACCTTGCTGAGACTCATGTAGGCTAGCTCCAAATCCACAGCCCATAAATTTCCTGTAAAAAGAACTCCCCACAAATTCTGGAGCACTGCAAGCCACACAGAAACACAGTGGAACAGATTTCCATTCCAGAGAGCCCTGGAAAGCCGGCCCCAGGGGTCTGTCATGCTCCGGACGTGGAGCCCACCCCTGCATTGCCCTGGCCGCACGGCCCTGAGAGGAGCAGATCCGAGCAGGCTTCAGGGACAGAATCTCCAGCAGCCCCGAAGGTCCCTCCACCCACAGGCGCACCAGGTCAGTGAGAGAGACTTCTGGGCTGGCCGAGAGGGGAGCGGGGTGTCTCCGTGACTCGGACCCCCTCAGGAGACAGCGACAGAGGCAGCAGCAGAGGCAAGAGCACAGGCAGCAGCAGCCAGGGACTCCAGGAGCAGACAGGGGCTCGGGTCCATTAACAAAGATCTGCGAATAAACCCCTCCCCTCAGGGAACCGAGCCTGGGAGGTGGCCCTGCCCCCACCTGAGCACCAGAACTTAAGCTCACATTGAATAGCAGCCACGCCCACCACTGAGAGCCCTGAGGCTGGGAAGCAGCATTTGAATCTCAGACCCCAAGCACTAGCTGGGCAAATCTAGGCAGGAGTGGGCAGGAATCTCAGAAGTCAAGTAACTGGCTGGGAAAATGCCCAGAAAAGGGAAGAAAAATAAGACCATAGAAAGCTACTTTCTTGGGGAAGAGATGTTCCCGCCTTTCATTTCTGCTGAAGATGAACAATGCTTACCATCAGGGAAAGACATGGAGGTCAGGGTCTCTGTATCCCAGACATCCAAGGTGGATGTCCGCTGGGCTCAGGCCATGGAAGAACTCAAAAAGCATTTTGAAAATCAAGTTAGACAGGTGGAGGAAAAACTGGGAAGAGAAATGAGAGAGATGCAAGAAAAGCATGAAAAACGGGTCAATACCTTGGTAAAAGAGACCCAAAAAAATGCTGAAGGAAATAACACCTTGAAAAATAGGCACACTCAATTGGCAAAAGAGGTTCAAAAAGCCTATGAGGAGAAGAATGCTTTCAAAAGCAGAATTAGCCAAATGGAAAAAGAGGTTCAAAAGCTCACTGAAGAAAATAGTTCTCTCAAAATTAGAATGGAACAGATGGAGGCAATGACTTTCTGAGAAACCAAGAAATCACCAAACAAAACCAAAAGAATAAAAAAATGGAAGATAATGTGAAATATCTCATGGGAAAAACAACTGACCTGGAAAATAGATCAAGGAGAGACAATTTAAAAATTATGGGACTACCTAAAAGCCATGATTAAAAAAAGAGCCTAGACATCATCTTTCATGAAATTATCAAGGAAAACTGCCCTGAGATTCTAGAACCAGAGGGCAAAATAAGTATTGAAGGAATCCATCAATCACCGCCTGAAAGAGATCCAAAAAGGGAAACTCCTAGGAACATTGTGGCCAAATTCCAGAACTCCCAGGTCAAGGAGCAAATATTGCAAGCAGCTAGAAAGAAATAATTCCAGTATTGTGGAAATACAATCAGGATAACTCAAGATCTAGCAGCTTCTACATTAAGGGATCGAAGGGTGTGGAATAGGATATTCCAGAAGTCAAAGGAACTAGGACTAAAACCAAGAATCACCTACCCAGCAAAACTGAGTTTGATACTTCAGGGGAAAATATGGCCTTTCAATGAAGCAGAGGACTTTCAAGCATTCTTGATGAAAAGACCAGAGCTGAAAAGAAAATTTGACTTTCAAACACAAGAATGAGAAGAAACATGAAAAAATAAACAGCAAAGAGAAGTCATAAGAGACTTACCAAAGGTGAACTGTTTACATTCCTACATGGAAAGACAATATTTGTAACTCTTAAAACTTTTCAGTATCTGGGTAGTTGGTGGGACCACACACACACATGCACACATACACGCACACACACACAGGCACACACGTGCACACACACACATACACACATGCACACACATACAGAGACAGAGAGCACCGAGTGAATTGAATAGGATGGGATCATATTTTTAAAAAAATTAAGGTAAATGGTGAGAGAGAAATGTAGTGGGAGGAGAGAGGGTGAAATGGAATGGGGTAAATTATCTCTCATTCAAGAGGCAAGCAGGAGACTTTTTAGTGGAGGGAAAAAGAGGAGAGCTGAGAAAAAAACATGAATTTTACCCTCATCTCATTCCAGGAATAAGGAAGGAATAAAATGCACACTCGTTTTGGTATGAAAACCTATCTTACAATACAAGAAAGTGGGGGAGAAGGAGATAAGCAGGGTGGGCGGGATGATGGAAGGGAGGGCAATGGGAGGAGGGAGCAATTTGAAGTCAACACTCAGGGAGGGACAGGATCAAAAGAGAGAATAGAAGCAATGAGGGGCAGGATAGGATGGAGGGAAATACAGTTACTCTTACACAACATGACTATTATTGAAGTCATTTGCAAAGCTACACAGATAGGGCCTATATTGAATTGCCTGCCTTCCCAAAGGGAATGGGTGGGGAGGGACGGATGGGGAGAAGTTGGAACTCAAAGTTTTAGGAACAACTGTTGAGTATTGTTCTTGCTACTAGGAAATAAGAAATACAGTTAATGGGGAATAGAAAGTCATGTGGCCCTACAGGATAAAAGAGAAGATGGGGACAAGAGAAGGGAGGGGTGATAGAAGAGAGGGCAGATTGGTGATAGGGGAAATTAGAATGGTCAGTGTATTGGGGTGGTGGGAGGGGACAAATGGGGAGAAAATTTGGAACCCAAAATTTTGTGAAAATGAATGTAAAAAGTTAAATAAATAAATTTATATCTTAAAATAAATAAATAGATAGATAGATAGATAAATAAATAAATAAATGAATGAATAAATAGATGAATGAATGCCTCGCTGAAACATTTGTATTTTGTCCTTGAGTCAATGGGGAAGTAGTAATGATTTTTTAGAAAGGGAATGGTATCCAGTAGTTAAAGATGATTGTTTTGTCAACAGTGCAGAGAATGAATTGAAAGGAGAAGAGACTAGGAGCAGGGAAGACTATTGTGAAGTTATCATAGATGAAGGATGATGAAGACCTAAACCTGGGTAGCTGTTCTTGAATGAAGAGAAGCTAACAGATATGAAAGACTTTTGTGGAGGTAGAAAGCAGACTTTTTAGTGTCTCCACATAGTGATCCATCATCTGAGACACTCTGTACATGTTCCAGAATTTATTATAGTGCTATTTCAGGGCCTTTAAGACCCAAATCAAGGTAACCCAGCTATAGAGGCTTAACAATACATAAGCAATGATAGAACAAGTGAAGAAGGGACTTAAAGTTTATAGATAATAATAACAATAACAATTTATGTAGATTTTCACTGTTTTCAAAATGCTATTCATATGTGATCTCATTTGATTCTCATAACTATGAAGTAGATGCTGTTATTAATCTCATTTTAACAGATGAAGCAATTGAGTCTGAAAGAAATTAAGTGACATCCCCAGGGTCACACAGTTTAGGTAAAATTTGAACTCAGGTCTTCATAAAGCCATCTCCAGTGCTCTTACCTACTGGACCACCTAGTTGTAGTCTAGTTCAACTGGGCAGGGAAAATTGGAGAGGCAGAGGGATTGGAGATTGAAGGGAAAATCAACAGTAGTTCTAGGAAACACAAGGGAAGACTGAAAGATAGCAGGCCATAATCAGAGAGAAATTGCAAAATTCCAAATTGGAACCCCAGGTCATGAGAGTAGCACAGTTAGATTGATGGGGAGCTTTGACCATCTGTGTGAGCTGCTAAAGGGAAATAAAAATTTAGATCATGGCAGTTTAGGACATTGATGAATTAAGAGGCCATGGTGTCAGAGAAGCAAATGTAAAAAGTCTACAAGAATAAGTGTAAAAGGTTGAGGTCAAGAAGGAAGAATGTGAATGATGTAGGCAACTCTTTGAGGAAGGTGGGAGAATATGGGGCCAGTTGATAATAGCAACTAGGATCGAAATGCAATGATGTTGATAGAGTGGCATCAAAGAAAATGAAGTATCAGAATAATGTGGCAAAGGAAGGATCTCATAGTAGATGTGAGGAGTCTCATATGCCAGGGATGTTACAGAAAGGTCAGATATATGGATCAGACTTTCTGTAAATACAAGAAGATACAAAGATTATGAGAGGAATAAGAAGTCTAAGATTAAAGGACAGTGTTAATTATGACATGTAGATTCCCAAGGGTGCCATGAAATGGGAGATCAGAGAAATAAGATAGGAGACTAGGAATGGGGTTGAGCAGAGGAGGATGAAGATATGAAATTAGAGGTATCTGAGAGAGAGGGAGGAATGGGAAGAGAGAGAGCAAAAGAGAGACAGCACCTGTGGGCATGTGTGTGTATGTAGAGATAATATATATGTGTGTAGAGATAATATATATCTTATATATGTGTGTGTAGAAAGAGAAATAATCTATATCATATATGCACATATATATCATATGTGTAGATAGAGTGGGAGAAATCAGATCTACAGTGAAGGGAATGGGGTGTGTGTCTATAGAGATAATATATATTATATATATATATGTGTATAGAGATAATATATACATATATATCTTATATATATGTATGTGGAGAGATTATATATATCATATATACACATATATATTGTGTGTATAGATAGATATAATGGAAGAAATCAAGTATCTAAGGTGAAGGGAATGGTGTGTGTGTATGTATGCGTGTGCGTGTGTCTCTGTCTGTCTGTCTGTCTGTAGATCTATATCTATTTATCTATATCTTTGAAAGCAGGGACCATATGTTTGCCTTTCTTTGTATTCATAGCACTTAGCACGGTTCCCAATTCGTAGTGAGTGCTTAATAGATGTTTGTTGACTAAGTGAGTGGACACTTCCATTACAGAGGGTTGCATTGTTACTGATTTTCTCTGACAATTCAATAGGTAGCAGCAGAAAGCATACCTCCACATAAGAGAGGTTCCAGGTAAAGGAGGTCTTCAGATCTGGATCCTTCAGTTTGGTTGGTTGGTTTTTATCCCTGTCATTTCAGAATTTCAACCCGGTTCTAATTCTGCTCCCAGAAAAAGGAATGTCAGTTTTCAAGTGTTTCCCTATTTGCATAACACCTCAGTTTATCAGCTGACACCGTAGCATAGGTTAGAGGGAATGAATACACATCAGTCTGCCCAAAGCGGGAGAGAAAAGGAGGATGGAAAAGGAATCTGATCAAGTAGGAGAGAAGATATATTTTTGCTATTTTACATGCCACTCCTCCCCAGATGTTTCACTATAACTTTGACCATGTTACTGAAATCATTTTGTACATCACTTTGGGGCATGTATCATAGCTCACTAACCCTTTCTCTTGATGTACCACTCAAACGAATCTTAGCAATAACCTTGCCAAGTGTAATGTGCTATGTGAGTGGCAGTAACAAGTCAGCAATATTGAGGTCTCCAGTTAAATCTTTTCTTTTTGAGAAAGAGATTGATTAAAAGAAAAATGTTTCCTTTGTCATCAGTACAAGAAGTCATGAATATATGTATGTATGCATGTATGTGTGTGCAAAGAAAATGCTCTTTTCTATACTCATTGAGCCAAACTTGACCTAGCCATCTTTGCAGGGCTGAATTCTGTCTCCAAATGATAGGCATCATTATTGCTTAAGACAATCTATGACTCACAGCTAAACCAGTGGGGATTATGTGTGAGGCTCTGACAGGTGTTTGACTCTGGATGTTCATGTGAATAACAGATGGTAAAATTAATCGTATTTTTTGGTATATTAACATGAAACATAAATGGTCAATGTTGCAAAGATGTCATTTTAGGGGAAGGGAACCTATTAAGTTTCTTGAATAATAGAAATATTTGTCAAGTGAGTTGTGTCCCTGGATTTTCTGATTTGAGAGATGTGCAATCTGTCCTTGATACTGATTTGAGAAACTCTGTTCTGCTGATGACTTATGCAAAGCCATAGGAAAAGAACGTACTTTGTGGAGAGATTTCATTCTTTTACTGTATCTATAGTCTTTTCATTGTTGAAAATTGCACATATATGTAGTAACATATATGTACAACTGTGCATATATATTACATATGCATATATATACACATATGCATAAAACAAATTACATAATGGAATAGTATGTCCAAATGCCACATTTGGTACATATTAACTAAGTGACCATGGGCAAATCACTTAATTTCTCAGTGCCCCAAGCAACTTTCTGAAGTTTTGCTGACAGTCTTTAGCAGAAGATATTTCAGTACTGGGAGTTCCCAACACCAAATATACACATGCATACACATATATTCACACCTATATTATATGCATACCATAGAAACATAATTTATTATTTTGTACTATATGTACACACTTAATATTATATAATGTATACATGCATCTGCATTGAGATAGATAGATGATAGATTTGCTTAATCACTTTTTTTAAGAAAAGCAATTAATACCAACACTGTAATAAGTTTACTGTGGAGTGTGTATGTGTTTGTTTTCATGTGTATTTTAAGAGAAAAATATAAATAACATTCAATTTGCTTGCAGTAAAATGCAGCGGAGCTAGCACTTGTATATCACACCGCACATTAAGAGCTATGGTAAATGACGTCTTCTTTCCCTTAGAGGAATATAGATTTCAAACTTATTCTTGCTGGTGTAATGCACAGTTTGATCCTACTTTTAATTCATTGCCTACAACTTCCTTTTGAAGTCCCTGAGAATTTTTTTCTGGCTATCTGAAGGGAGAATGTCAACCTAGTGGACGTCCCAGCCTTGAACTGTTTCACAGACTGCCTATTGCACGTCTCAATTTGCAAACCTTTCATGGCATATGCCACTTGTTACACCAAAAATAAAACACAGCAAGGAAAGCATTAGAGCCGCGGAGCTGCTCCAAGTGCAAAATTCCAATTATCAAAGCCCCAACACAAGCCTTTTATTTTAAAAAAATGCCCTTTGATCTGCCCTGTAATTGGCACACTTCCTACAAAGTGACACTGCAACAATTTTATATTGCATTTCTATTATTATATTTCCTACATAAACAGTAACAGAATATGATACTGTGTCAAGTGTTCTATTGTGGAAGGAAACAAAGCCCCAGCTGGGTGCCCTTCCATCTCAGACCCACCTCAGACTCGGGCTCCTCTGAGCTGCTGGAGCTCCCTGTACACCCCTCAGACATGTGGGACTCAAAATGTATCGAAGACCCCTTGTTTTCATCACCAAACCATCACAAGAGATCTTAGAGATTCTGCTGCTGCCACATGTGAGGGCTGCTCCAAATTTTCTGTCAGGGTTGTTAGTAACAATTGACTGTGCTTAGGAAAAATGATTGGATTTTGGTTCTAAAATAGCAACCAGTTTGGATATGAAAATGCCAAAATAAGGGTTAATACTAAGAAAAATTGGAAATAACATTTTGAGCACTCAAGGCCAGAGTACAAATGATGAGATCCTAAAAACAGTCTCTGTTCATGGCATTCCCTGGATATCCTAGCAAATGTCTTCTAGCTTTGATATTTTCTTTTTTTTTTTAAGTTTTCTAGAATTTCTTTTTATTTAACTTTTTACATTCATTTTCACAAAATTTTGGGTTCCAAATTTTTTCCCATTTGTCCCCTTCCCCCACCCCAATACCCCGACCATTCTAATTTCCCCTATCACCAATTTGCCCTCTCTTCTATCATCCCTCCCTTCTCTTGTCCCCATCTTCTCTTTTGTCCTGTAGGGCCAGATGACTTTCTATTCCCCATTAACTGTATTTCTTGTTTCCTAGTAGCAACAACAATACTAAACAGTTGTTCCTAAAACTTTGAGTTCCAAATTCTCCCCATCCCTCCCTCCCCACCCATTCCCTTTGGGAAGGCAGGCAATTCAATATAGGCCATATCTGTGTAGTTTTGCAAATGACTTCAATAACAGTCGTGTTGTGTAAGACTAACTGTATATCCCTCCATCCTATCCTGCCCCCATTGTTTCTATTCTGTCTTTGATCCTGTCCCTCCCTGAGTGTTGACTTCAAATTGCTCCCTTCTCCCATTGCCCTCCCTTCCATCATACCCCCCATCCTGTTTATCTACTTCTCCCCCACTTTCCTGTATTGTAGGATAGGTTTTCATACCAAAATGAGTGTGCATTTTATTCCTTCCTTTAGTCGAATGTGATGAGGGTAAATTTCATGTTTTTTTCTCAGCTCTCCTCTTTTTCCCTCCACTAAAAAGTCTCCTGCTTGCCTCTTGAATGAGAGATAATTTACCCCATTCCATTTCACCCGCTCTCCTCCCACTACATTTCTCTCTCACCATTTACCTTAATTTCTTTTAAGATATGGTCCCATCCTATTCAATTCACTCTGTGCTCTCTGTCTCTGTATGTGCGTGCATGTGTGTATGTGTGTGTGTGCATGTGTGTACCTGTGTGTGTGCGCGTGTGTGTGTGCATGTGTGTGTGTGGTCCCATCAACTACCCAGATACTGAAAAGTTTTAAGAGTTATAAATATTGTCTTTCCATGTAGGAATGTAAACAGTTCACCTTTGGTAAGTCCCTTATGACTTCTCTTTGCTGTTTACTTTTTCATGCTTCTTCTCATTCTTGTGTTTGAAAGTCAAATTTTCTTTTCAGCTCTGGTCTTTTCATCAAGAATGCTTGAAAGTCCTCTGTTTCATTGAAACTTTCCCTTGAAGTATCATATTCAGTTTTGCTGAGTAGGTGATTCTTGGTTTGAGTCCTAGTTCCTTTGACTTCTGGAATATCCTATTCCACACCCTTCGATCCCTTAATGTAGAAGCTGCTAGATCTTGTGTTATCCTGATTGTATTTCCACAATACTGGAATTATTTCTTTCTAGCTGCTTGCAATATTTTCTCCTTGACCTGGGAACTCTGGAATTTGGCCACAATGTTCCTAGGAGTTTCCCTTTTTGGATCTCTTTCAGGGGGTGATCGATGGATTCCTTCAATACTTATTTTGCCCTCTGGTTCTAGAATCTCAGGGCAGTTTTCCTTGATAATTTCATGGAAGATGATGTCTAGGCTCTTTTTTTGATCATGACTTTCAGGTAGTCCCATAATTTTTAAATTGTCTCTCCTGGATCTATTTTCCAGATCAGTTGTTTTTCCCATGAGATATTTCACATTATCTTCCATTTTTTCATTCTTTTGGTTTTGTTTGGTGATTTTTTTGGTTTCCCATAAAGTCAATAGCCTCCATCTGTTTCATTCTAATTTTGAGAGAACTATTTTCTTCAGTGAACTTTTGAACCTCTTTTTCCATTTGGCTAATTCTGCTTTTGAAAGCATTCTTCTCCTCATTGGCTTTTTGAACCTCTTTTGCCAATTGAGTGAGCCTATTTTTCAAGGTGTTATTTTCTTCAGCATTTTTTTGGGTCTCTTTTACCAAGGTATTGACCCATGTTTCATGCTTTTCTTGCATCTCTCTCATTTCTCTTCCCAGTTTTTCCTCCACCTGTCTAACTTGATTTTCAAAATCCTTTTTGAGCTCTTCCATGGCCTGAGCCCACCGGACATCCACCTGGGATGTCTGGGATACAGAGACCCTGACCTCCATGTCTTTCCCTGATGGTAAGCATTGTTCATCTTCAGCAGAAATGAAAGGTGGGAACATCTGTTCCCCAAGAAAGTAGCTTTCTATGGTTTTATTTTTCTTCCCTTTTCTGGGCATTTTCCCTGTCAGTTACTTGACTTCTGAGATTCCTGTCCACCGTCACTTAGATCTGCCCAGCTAGTGCTTGGGGTCTGAGATTCAAATGCTTCTTCCCAGCCTCAGGGTTTTCAGTGGCGGGCATGGCTGCTATTCAATGTGAGCTTAAGTTCTGGTGCTCAGGTGGGGTCAGGACTGCCTCCCACGCTCAGTTCCCTCAGGGGGCTTATGTGGAGATCTTCAGTAATGGAGCGGAGCTCCTGCCTGCTTGGGGAGCCCGGGTCTGCTGCTGTCCCTGTCTCCGTGGCTGCCTCCCGAGGGGGTCCGAGTCACAGAGACATCCTGCTCCCCTCTTGGTCAGTCCAGACATCTCTCTCACTGACCTGTAGTGCCTGTGGGTGGAGGGACCTTTGCGGCCCCCGGAGGTCCCGTCCCTGAAGCCTTCTCAGATCTGCTCCTCTCAGGGCTGCATGGTCAGGGCAGCGCAGGGGTGGGCTCCGCTGTCTGGTGTGCGACGGACCCCTGGGGACAGCTTTCCGGGGCTCTCTGGAACGGAAATCCCCTCCACTGCATTTCTGCATGGCTTGCACTGCTGCAGAATTTGTGGGGAGTTCTTTTTACAGAAAATTTATGGGCTGTGGGTTGGGAGCTAGCATACATGAGTCTTTCTACTCTGCCATCTTGGCTCCTCCCCCTGATATTTTCTTGACTGAATATTTTGTTAGAATGTAAGCACCCAATGGGTGTGGAGCACTGAATATAATGGCATGTTAAAAAAATAAAACTATTGATTGGTCTTGCTGAATTTTATTTTTTTCTCATCTTATTTTCCCTGAAAATTTCTTTGTTCTAAGAGATGGATCTCTAGAAGGAATGATGTGATGTAAACCTAAGTGATGTAAAAAAAAGGTAGCACTAAAAGCTAAATTTAAAAAGAAAGTAAGGTCCTTGAGGGCAGGGACTTTTCATTTTTTTTTTTTTGTCTTTCTATCCCTAGTACCTAGCACAATGCCTAGTACAGAAGGTGCTTAATAAATACTTTTGAAATTGATTTGAATCCAAAAGTACGTTGGTTTACCAGGGAAGTAGAGTTGGTAGGAGGAGCCGAGCTAGAGCAGCCAGCTTAATAGCACAATTTCCAAATATGTTACTAGCTTGAATTTCTTTTTCACCTGCCTCTGTCTACATATTGTGTCCTATGAACCTATAACAAACAACATGGAATAGGAGAAATACAGTTGGATTTGAAGGCACAGGATCTGCATTCAAGTGCTGACTCTATCACTTACTATCCATGTAATTTTGGACAATCGTTGAACCTCTATTGGGGTCATTTGTCAAATGAGGGGCTTGGACTAGATGACCTCTGGGGTCCCTTCAAGTTCTAAATGTATGTAAAATCTCACAGACACATCAAACACCCAGATAGATAGCACCCCTTGATTTTGTTGTACCTGAGAAGGGAAAAGGAAAAGAGACATATTTAAGTAGAGAGACAGGATTTAGAATACCTTAATGGAGTAGGAGGGAACTTTGGCCTTTTGAAGTGGGTCTCCTTTACTTTGAGGAGGCTGACTGCCTCAGGCAGCTTCCCTTAAGAAGCTGAATATGTGCATAGGACCTGCCCTCGTGGGATTCTGTATACTTTTCCAAAGCTGGGATGTAAGAGACCATATTGTCCAACCCACATCTGAACAAGAATGTTTTTTACCTCATATTAATAAGTGGTCATCCAGCCTTGGCCTGAAGCCCTCCAGTGAAGAGGAACCCTTTGAATCCCAAGGCAGTCCATTTCCACTTATGGGTAGTTTTTACTGTTAGGAAGGGTTCCCTGATATTGAGCCACAATTTTTCAACTTTCACCCACTGCTCCCAGTTCTGCCCTCTACAGCAAAATAAATCATTCTAGTTCCTATTCTATGTGATTCCCCCTAAATGCTTCTTTTATTTCCTTCCATTTACCTTATTCTAGCATGAAATAAAGAGAAGAGAGGAGAAAGAAAAGGAAGGAGAGAGGTAGGGAGAGATGAAAGAAAGGAAGCATTCGTTAAGCACTTTTGGTTGTTCAGTCACATCTGATTCTTTGACCATGCACAGATGATACTGTCTATGACATTCCCTTGATAAAGATATAGAAGTGGTTTCCCATTAGCTTCTTCACTGGATTAAGACAAACCTCTGTTTATCTGACTTGCCTTGGGTCACCCAGCTAATAAGGGTCACAGGTTGGATTGGTACTCCAGTCCCAGGGCTCTATCCATGGAGTCATTTAGTTGCCCCATCAAGCACTATGTAAGTATTGGGCATGCAAAAAGAAAAGTAAGATAGTCCCCACTCTTGAGAAGTTCACATTCTAAGATAGGCAACAACAAAAATGGAGTGTTTCAGTTGCAAGTGAAATGGAAAAGTCACGGATCCTTGGAGTTCAGTAGCAAAGAATATGGTAAAGCTTCCTACTTAATATCATTTCTACTGATAAAAACCACCAGTTTCTGGTGTTGAGCCATTTGACGTAAGGTCAAAAGGGACAAGAACTGTTTTTCTGGGTCTTCAGTACCTGTGGCTTTGTCACTAATAGGATATGATGCCAGGCTTCATCTTCTCAGAGGTTACTTCTCAAGATGATGTCTTAAGATCTTGGACTGGAAGCATTATGATTTTAAGACTCCTGGGGTCAGGGTTTTGGGTTGCTCTCATCAGGGTCTGAGGGGAGATGAAGGTTGAGTTGTGGGTAGTTTGGGTGAGTGATGTCAGTCCATTCCTCCACTTGGTGATGGCTTCTGGGCAGGGCTAAAAGCTGGGCTAGTCTGGGGGAAGTACTGCTCTTTGTCAGGGTTCTTTGGCTTCAAAGTCCTGGGCTATCTTCATTGAGGTTCAACTTTTGGCACATCCTACCTCCTCACTCTCCTTGAGGGTACTTTGTATTGTTACAGCTAGCCTGGCTCGGTGGCATTTGATCAGCAACTGATGGGGATAGCTGTCAAGATTTTTAGGAAGTTCTTTGTAAGTCCTGAAGCAGTAGAAAAACTCAATTAATATTACTTAGTTTGCTATTCAGATATATCTCCAGTTTACAAATTATAATGTAAATTTATAAAATAGCTGCTTTTTAGGGAGTAATGCCTATCAGTTTCATGCTAGATGTCAACATAATCATACAATACTCTTTTTTTCTTACAGGGGAACTCACTATACAAGAGCCAATGCTTCTTGATTTTGAAGTCAGAAATGAAATTAACCTCATTGTTTTGGCTGAAAGTGGATGGCATAAAACTTACTGCAAAGTGGCAGTGTTAGTACAGGATGTGAATGATAATGTGCCAGTTTTTCAGCCAAGCATTTTCCAAGCATCAGTGTCAGAAGGACAGTTCTTCAATACAGAAATCATACAGGTAACACAATATGATTTTATAAACTTTTTCTTATTAAAATATACACTAAAATACCTATGACCTATGTTCATCAAATGAATGTCTCTGTATTGTTGAAAATTTCTAAGCATCTTTGCAGGTTTAAGTGACTATTGATGTGTTGCAATGGAAGAGTGCTAAGTTTAGAGTCAGAGAATCAGAGTTCAAATCCTGGCTCTGATAACTTACTGTCCATGTGAACTTTGGTGTGTCAGTTGAAACCCAACTTCCTCACTCTAAAATGTTTAGACTATGCGTTTTTGCCTGAAAGACTCTTCTAGAACTGCATCCTATGAAACCACCTCCAAAATAACATGACTGGAAGTCTAAATTGACTATGTATGGAAATGACTCCTATCTGGATTTATACCAGAATATTCATCAGAATCTAATTGAATGAATGTTGTCTCAGGTCAATATGGTGCTGCCTAGAGGGAATGTGAATAAGAACATAGTTGCAATATTTCAAGATGCAAAGAGTTTTTTTAAAGGAAATTTTTATTGTCCTGCTATGTGTTCAAAGCACAATTGATCATAAACCTATAACTGGAAGAGAACTCATAGGTCATCTAATCTAATCCATTTATTTTACAAAAGAAGAAACTGAACTCTTGATAAATTCAGGGATTTTCCTCAAATCAAAAAGGTAGAAACTGACAGAGGTAACATAGTCTTTTATGCCCACTAGGAAAAAATAAGGCTATGTGGAAAAAAAATAAAATATTAGATGTCACAATTCTCCCCTCTTGGCACTGTTATGTATGTATGTATATATATATATATATATATATATATATATATATATATATATATATATATATATATATATATATATATAGGCCATATGTGTAGGCTGTCTCCCCTACAGAATATCAAAGAAAAGGAAGTCTCCCTATATCATTCCAAGTAGGAGTCACTTTCCCACTTCATAACTGTGGAGAGTTCACTTTTTAATAACAGTAAGAACAGTAAAATATGCACATATAATCCCAAAAGGAGTCATTCCATGCTGGAGATGTTTGGGTGATGAATCTAGACTCTGTGTTATGTATGTGTTTTGTTATGTATGTGCATATACACATATACATAAATGTCTGTATATATACGCACATATACACACTACATATATATGTATGTATGTGTGTGTGTATTATTTTGGAGGTGGTTTCATAGGATGCTGGTTTAGCAATGTCCTTTGAGATAATCAAGCCTAGTCTAAGCATTTTAGACCTGAGAAAACTGAGGTTTCAACTGACCGGTTGAAGTAGAGTGACCTGCATTGGTAGAGGGAGCTTCCATACCTAGGAGTTCCCAATACCAGTAGAATCTGAGGTCTAGTACTCTCCTATACTGTTGGATGTTCTGTCTCCTTTAGATAATAAAGATGTTTTGGAACAAATAGTTGGATTCTCCATTCTCATCTCACTGTGAGATTTTTAAATTAAATTTGGCATATCTCATTTTTCAGATTATAGCCATTCCCCCCCTGCCTCATTTTGTACATCTGGTTGACACCCCAGTTTGGGACATTATTATGAAATCCAAATGTAGTAGAAAATCAAACCACCACATTATTAGGTTTTTTTTTGCTTTTTGTAAGACCGAAATCTCAAAAATGCAGAAAGTCATGGAGCATTGTTCATTCTCATCCACAAAAATCATTAGTTTTTTGTTTGTTTGAGATGCTGTTAAATCTAGATGCTAAATGCCTGTGGAAAATGAAGCAAACAGATTGTGTTTATTTACCACTCAACCTGAAGAAATCAACAAGTGACTGCTTGTTGAAAATCAAATTTCTCTAAAATATATATTCCACAATCTCTTTGAGTTATGTCCACCTCCTTAGCAATCCCTTTAAACTGCAACTTCCATAACAAATAAAAACCTATGACCTTGCTTATTTACTAGCCATACTTTTTTGCTAATTTGCCTAGAAAAAAGGTTAAAAGAAAATATATATAAGAAAACATATGTTTTTGCAAATTTTAAGCCTTCATGTGGTTGTCAAGAAAGTAGCCCAGCTTAAGGAAAAGAGTCCAAAGATGTGGGCTCTACGCTTAGCTTCTTCACTAACTTACCATGTCACCTCAGGCAATTTTCTAGAATGAAAGCAAAACTATCCTTAAAGAATATTACAGTTGGAAAGTTGTTTAAACATGATTGACTCTGACCCTCTCATAAGTTCAGAGATAAAAAGGATCTGTCAGGATTCACATCATCAGTAAGCACTAACCTGGTATTCAAGGCAAGGTCTTCTAGTTTCAAGTCAACCTCTGAGTTTCCTTCTGGCTCTAACCTCAATGTTCTGCCGTGTTTCTTGTTGGCTTCTTTTCCTGGTCTACCAACTAGTCTGAGCACTGTTCCATTTGAATCTTCTGTGCAGGAACAGAAAGAAATTCAACTTTAATTTTTTAATATTAATTGTTTCCCCATTGCCCAAAATTCTGAGTGAGTTGCATATGTGTCACTTTCTAAGGGGCTTCATGTCCTGCTGGGGTCTTTCACTGATAGAATTACCCATAGAATTTACCCAACTGTCACTTAAATTTGCATGAGATTAAATCTCAGTGCTAAACAATTGCTTGTTGTGACATATTGAGAGACAGTCACATAGGTGAGGTGCTGGGAATACGTCAATGAACTCAAAGGTCGTCTGACAAATTGAAGCACATATGAACTAACCAAAGATTTGCATTCCCATAGGTTTTTGCTGCTGACCTTGACAGTGGATTGAACGGGCAAATTGAATATTCAATTCTCTCAGGTAACCAGGACGAAGCCTTTCAGATTGATGCAGTGAGTGGTGTAATAGCAACTAATACAGTTCTGGACTATGAACTCACCAATTCCTACAGGTTTGTCAAGGATTTGGAACACTCTGGTGTGGTTTCTGCCCTTGCTTTTGAACTCCCCAGTCTTAGGATTGTAGATTGCTTTTTATCTTATTCATTTAGTGGCTGAAAGGCATTTCCCCCTCTTCTTTCACTAATATTGATGTACAAATTCTTCAAGAAACATTTACCATTTGAGTCTGGACAATTGTTTGTTTTGAAGGTGGAGAATTCTTTCCCTGAGAGAACTTTCTTAATTAGAGAAAAACTTGCTTTATACATACACTGATCAATCAATTTACTGACAAACATTTTCTAGCATTGATAGTCACTGGGGAAATGACAACAAAAATGAAATGCTGTCAGTCCACTGGAAGCATTTGAGAAGAACAACATATATATCTTTAAGTGGATACAAAGTTTATTCAAAATGGCAGGGGTGGGGATTGGCAACCTGTAGGAGACAGCATTTGAATGGGACATTGAAAGGAAGTGGGAGTCCTTCTCTGCATCAAGAATAGCTTGTTCAAGGGCAGAGTTAGGAGCTAGAATGTTGTAAGCCATTTGGGTAAGATGATAGAGTTCACCAAAGAGAAAATGAGTAATAAATCTGGAAAAGAAGACTGGAGTGTGCAGGTTAAAGAAGCAAGTGACACAGAGGCAGCCAATGGTTTTTATAACAAATTAGCTGGGATCACCAAGGGTGGAGGTGAGTCATGTACCAGGCATATTTTCAATGCTGACAAAGGAGACTTTTTGAAAACAAGAAGAAAAAATATTCCCTAAGATTTACATTGCCAAGAAGGAAAAATCAATTCCTGAATTTAAACTGGGGAAGGATAGATGAACTCCATTGCCAATATTCAATGTTGCCAATGTTTTCTAATTAAAACCTATGCTGAGGTCTCATTTGTAAAACATTAGGGCACGTAGGGCTATGTGAAGGGCAGACTTCCAGTGATTTAGAAATATAATCCACAAGTTTGGATTACTGCATCATTTTTTAAGAACTGATTTTTCAAACTACATTTTCCCATCTGTAGAGAAGTGTAGAAATAAAAATTTTTAACTTAAGGAATTTTTGAATTTGTACAATGCCCCAGGCCATCTGAATTCCCTTGGTGACTTCTGTCTTAACATTTAGGTCACTTTCTTGCTTCTAGTGAAGCATCATTGATCCATCCCTGAGATCAGAGGGTCATTCAAGGCCTATTATGTAAGAGAAATCTTTTCTCAAGCCAGCAAAATAACCAGCCAGGAAGGAAGACTTATCCTAAAGGAATTGAGGAAGGACTTTCTAATTTTGGATGAAGTCAAGAATGTTAACAAACCCTGAGATGGATCAATGGATGCCAAGTTAATGGAGGTTAGAGGAAATGGTGCCATCATTTTGTAACAAAATTTTGAGGCTTCAAAGTTCTCACATGCAAGGATGCTAATCAAGAGTTGATATGAGTTACCTCTGGACTTCGAAATAGCAAGTGTCTCAAGATATCAATAAGGTATTAGTATAATACGATTATTGGTAGAGACCTCCTCCATTGAGAGGAGCAAAGAAGAGAAGGTGAAAAAAGCTAAACCTGTGTAACTTAACCCCTTATTTCAAGCTTCTAAATAATAGATGACATCAACAAAATGATCAAGGGAGGACTTTTTGATGTCCCTATTTGTTATAGGAAAATTTATTAAGAGGAAAAGCAAACATTACTCCAAATTTTCCCAGATAGCTTTTATAAAAACAGTTAAGCCACTAAAAGCGTTCTCCCAAAGCCTTCCTAAATATTAGAAGGCAAAAACTGCATTAATTATTAATATGCATTATGACTTGAAACCATGGACATAAGTATCTCTGAAGAATTGAAAACTAGTCTCATGAAGAGGGTAAAGGGGTAGGGGGGCAGTCTTCAAGAACCAACAAGTAACAAAAAGGAAAAAACCAAGTTTAAAAAAAGTGTTCAAAGAAATGCAGCATCAAAAAATAAGATGAGCTGATCACATGGTGAAATTGAGGGGTGACTGATAGCAAGGCCATGTGTTCTCCTGGTAGTCTTGTGATATGGAAAAAGGTTTCCAACTTTTGGGCTGACCTCCTAAATCTTATGGGAGGACATAGACAAGAACTACTCAGAATGAGCACGCATGCAGGGACTGGAATCTATATCACATCATTGAGCTCAAGACTCTTTTTGAGTGTCTATATAGATACAGCATTACCTTTAGGTTGGTCGGTGAGGCATGCTCCTAGTTCATGGCTCTGAGGAGTATGTACATTTCTGACTCAGTTAGCAATTACTCCATTTCCCAGTGCAGTCAAAATAACCCTTCTTTTGTCAATCATTTCTGGTCTTTGTTGGTATTAAAGTAAAAATAGACCTGGATTAATTTCTCCTGAAAGGAGAGGATTTTGACAAATCCCCTATTGCAGGTAAAGAAGGATTTGGGGGGTAGATCAGGGAATCATAATAATGATAATTGAGAGCTTGTCCAATATAAGTTTTGATTTTGGAAGTTGGCAAGACATGGAGAGAAGATTGTTTGACCGTCAATGGTCAAACAATAAGACTGAACCTGAGCGGGAAGGGGCCTCTAAAGCAGGCTCATTTGTAGTCTTTGTCGAAGCCACAATCAAGGCAGTGGTTCTCCTTGTACATATGGCCAGTTGGATGGAAGACAACCAGCTAATTTCCCAAAGGCTGCCAAGAAACTATCATAAACGACTTGATGCCTCTCAGAAGTTATACTGAGTTTGTCGACAGAGCTGCAGCCATAATTTTCACTTGTCCCTTGAGCCTCTGAGTCACCCTTTGCTTGTCCTCTTACTTCAAAACTAAATGATATATATTTCTCTATATCAAAGATTTTTTCCTACCCAAGATAGGTAAGTAATCTCCCACCCTCAAGTCTCCCAAAACATTGTTAAAGGCCTGAAAATAGGGCTGGTTATAGGGGAAGGGCTGACAGAACATCTACTTTGATGTCTTGGCTAAGATACCAGCGTAAGATTCCTTTTCTTCAGGGAAACACTGGAAGGTGATTATTTTTAGCAAAATATTTCCATATGTACCTTACTGATGTTCACTGTAGACAAAACAAACCCTTCTACGTGGAATTATTCCTATGCCCAATTGAGCAGAATTTTGCGATTCAAATTATGTGTTGTTGAATGACCATAAACTGTGAGCATCCAACAGGCAGCCTGGGCTGTTTGTGAATGGCAGGAGTACCCAGGGATTAGATCACTAACGGCCCTGATACCCAGACCTATCATTGCAACATGGAGAAAATTACAACTATCTATTTTTAGTTACATTTGAAAGTGTATGACATGGAAGAAAAAAAAAAACTCATATGTTCTAATGAGGGAAAGGGATTAGGAGAAGTAAGTGTGACAACTGGACAGGCCCTGCTTTGCTAAAAGCAGTTTTGGCAGCTAAGGGAGCCTGATGCCCATGTCTGGAATGAAGTCTTCAGTTAATCTGAGTTGATTTAGCACCTCTAATGACCTCAGCTGTTGAGTGATGTCCTTTCAAAATGTCTGGCCTTCACTTCTAGTGCTATGCCACTTGCCAGTGCTGTTTTCATTATCTGTGAAGTTATTCACTGGGAGTGAAGCCTTTCCCTAGTGAATACAAACAACTAAGTTTTTCCTCCCTACCAGGCATTTCTGTGTAAATCTGTGTTGTGTACTTATCTTCTTGGGCCCAAGGGATCTGAGATCTACTGTTAGAAGGAACTTTAGAGATCGTCTGATCCAACCTCCTTATTTTATAGATAAGAAAACTGAGACTCTGAGAGGTTAAGGAATTTCCCACAAAGTCATAATTATTGTAAATAGCAGAGCCAGGTTTTGACTCTGGGTCTTGGGATTTAGATTTACAAATTCATCATGGTGCCTCTCAGCTCCTTGTCTTCCTTGTTAAATTATAACTCTTTAAGACCAGGGACTCTGATTTTTGCTACCTAACCATTTGAAATCTAATAGTGTAGCAGCAAGCACCCCGGCATACAGTGGAAGGCCTGCTGCGCAGGTTCTTAGATCTGCTTTTTGAAAAGGAAAGCAATTTTTGAGTGGTCAACAATCTATTTTCATTACATTAATCAACAGAGAAAATACGAGCAGAAAAAAAGACCAACAGACAGGGCTCCTCACTCTTTGACCATAAGCAATATATACATCACAGATAGAGTTACCAGAGAGAAAAACACCAACATCCGGGTTTTCAAAGAGTGGGGTGGCATAGCTACAGCTTCCCAGAGTCTCACCCTGGTCTCTCTTCTTCCAAACAAACCCCCAAAGTAAAACTTCACCTCAGAGTATATGTACACTTTTCAGAGCCAGAGGGTATGACCCTGGTGACACAGTGCCTCATTGATTAACAAAATAAGCCTCCCCTAATCAAGCTTCCCTTAATGGGCTCCACATGAGGCCTATTAATAGGAGGGAAAGACATTTCATTAACATAAATCTCATGAACATTAAAAATAGTATATCCTTAATTGCTGCTAATTATAACAGCTGTGATGTCTTGAAAAGGAGCACAGGACAAAATGTGAGAAGACATGAATTTTCATTATAACTCTGCCACTTAGCGTTGCTGAAACTTGGATCTTAGATACCTTTCCAAGCTTCAGTTTCCTCCTTTGGAAAATGACAATAATAAGTATATCAACACTTTCCATCTCCTGGGGTTGATGTGAGGATTCACTGAGATAAAATATGTGGAAGTGCTTTGAAAATTCATAAATGCCACGCAAATGATGATGATCTTGTCTTCAGTTTCACTTTTTAAAATGTTTGAATATGGTTCTGAAAAATCTCAATGCAAAGCAGTTCATTTGAATTTATATCTTTTCTTTTTGTGAATAATATTTTATTTTTCCCAATTACATGTGAAAACAATTTTAACATTCATTTTAAAATAATTTTGAGGTTCAAATCCTCTCCCTCTCTCTCTCTGTTCCTGAGGCAGTAAGCAATTTGATATAGGTTATATATGTGCAATTTTGCAAAACATATTTTCATATTAGTCATACTGTGAAAGAAAACTCAGACCAAAAAAGAAATGTGAAAAAATGAAGTGAAAAATGCCATGCTTCGATCTTCATTCAGACTCCATCAGTTCTTTCTCTAGAGGCGGACAGCATTTTTCATCATGAGTCCTATGGAATTGTCTTATGTCTTTGTATTACCGGAAATAATCAAGTCATTCACAGTTGATAATCATGCAATATTGCCATTACTATTTACAATGTTCTCCAGGTTCTGCTCAAGAAATTATTTTTTTTGACAGTGAGATGAATATATCAATAAGTTTTTTGGTCAGGTTTTTAAACTTATGAGCTGGAGAAGGCATGAAGAGCGTTCTTGGAGACATATCCATCCAACACTCTTTGGAAGAGGAATAAGTTCTACAGACTGTCTCCCAGAATTAATTCATTTGTTTGGACGTAACACATTTTAATCTCTCGGGGCTCGTTGGACTCGATTCTCTAACCTTGTCAAAAAAATAAATTCCAGTCTCTCATTCTTGTGTCAAAATATATACTTCTTTTTTCAAAAATGTGATTTGGAAAAATCAGTGCCAGGGGAAAAAATTAAGCAGCTAGACAGTTCATTTTTCATTTTCTTCTGCATTTTTAATGTCAATATTTTCTTCATCCCAATTTCTTCCTCAAACTAGCTTGGTTGTACAAGCTACTGATAAGGGGGTGCCCAGGCTTTCTGCTACGGCTGTGGTCAAAATCCAAGTGGTGGACCTCAACGATAACATGCCAGCTCTCCTCCCTTCTGAACGAGTAGAAGTTTCAGAAAGTAAGTGTGGGAATCTTGACTGTGCTTTTGATTCCTGTCAACCGAAGAGCCTAAAATGAAGGTCCTTACTCTTACTGGGCCATCCTCGCCAAGAGTAGTTAAAGTTCAGTTACTTGTACAGAGCCATATTTGGTTGATCATTAATCTAAAAACCTAATTATGTCATAGAGCGCTTTGGAAGTCTAGTGAATCCTATGACCCCTTTATCAGAGTAATGTTTTTGAATATGTCTTTCAATGCCTAAAATATAATATGAGAACTAAAAAGAAGCCAATTATATTGAAATAAATTGTCATTTTTTGAACAAATTCACAAACCTCATATTAAATATTTCTGCTCTAAAGGGATCTAACTTTCTGTTGAGTTGGACCCTCTGGGAACTTGTGTCAACACAGAAGGTTGGTAACAGAAAGCCCAAGGAAGTGGGTGGAGGAATGGTTTCCAGGGCTATTTTGTCAACTGCTTTCTTTCAAGATAGACAAAGAGAGCAGTGGCTAGACATTAATGGTATTTTGATGATAAAGATTGAGAATTTTTCATAAATATACACATGCATTTATATATATGCACATATGTATATGTATTTATATTTATATGCTTATGTGTATATGTGTATATATACATATATCTAGACATATATGTGCAGTATATGTACATATCGCTATGTGTATATACATATACATAACACATATTTTATATACATACATATATATTACATATATATATGTATACACACACATATACATATGATAGTTCTCCTTGTAGGTGATGTGGGTCTGTCCATCATTTCAATGTATTCAACCTCTTCCTAAGGCCAAAGACTCTGCAACAGAAGTCCTAACAAGATTGTCATTTCCCTCCAGCTCTTTCTTAGAGCATCCCTAAGAAGAGGGAAAGAGGAGACTTGCTGCTGTGTAGTTTATAAACAATTAATATAAAGAAGATCCCCTCCTTATCTGCAAGGCGATATATTAAAGAGTTCTTCAAGAAAGAAGAAGGCACCTTGATGTTGGTATCAGTGGAATGCGTTCCATTGATATAATTATAGCTTTAAAGTATAAATATGTATACTTTAAAGTATTTATAAAGTATATAAAGTACATATAAATACATGTATATATTTATATAAAGTTTTCTAAAGCTACTTTAGAGAACAGAAAATCTCATCTAAGGAACTCAGAATTTTGTTACAAGAACTATGTGTCTTAATTGGCACGCTGTCCATGTTCTGGGCCCTCTTGAGCTGGAATGTTTCATGAGTCTTGGTGTTAAGTATCCCTGGAGTATTTTAAAATGTAGATTAATACTGATTATTCCTTCTCTTCCAATCCCACTTCAGAGGGACACGGTTATCTTTTAATATGCACTTTAGAACCTTTCTTCTATTCATGTGAAACTCAACACTAGAAAACATTCCAGGAAAGGGTCATGATAATGATGGCTGATTACAGTTGCCATTTTTACAGGTATTCCACTTGGTTCTGTTGTGACACGAATGTATACTCATGACAGAGATTCAGGACCTACTCTTGTCTTCAGTTTCACTGAGAGGGGTAACCCAGAGAGTAGATTTGCAATTGACCACCACACTGGAGCAGTGATGCTGGCCAAGCCTTTGGATTTTGAAGAAAGACATGAATATGAGTTACTGGTTGAGGTTTCGGACTCTATACACCACACGGAAGCAGCAGTCATGGTCTATGTTGTGGACGTCAACGACAACCCCCCTTTCTTTCCCCAAGATTTCTATCAGGTAATGAGGTTTACAGCTCTATGGATACCATGGGCCGAGCTCAGGAGTGTAAAGAATAGTCCAAAGTCTCTATTGTTTACAGATAGCTTAGGTAGGGCACCATTCAATAACACACTCTTCTGCATATTTATCATTATATAACAGGAATTGTGGTTAATGTTACTGCATCTGGAATTGAATATTTCATTCAACTTCCTTCTTGTGAAATGCCTATACTAACCTCACTGCACACGTTTAGGCTCTCCCAGTGTTGTTAGAGATTATTTCGATGCTTCATGTTTTTTTAGTAAAATGCCTAACATTTGCCATGATACTAACAGGTTTTTTGCTTCATTTCAACATGAAGACTTCAGTTTTTGTAAATTGAGGACAGTTGTTCACCTGCTATTCATTCAGGCTTTGCATCTTTAATGTTGGAGGGAAGAGAATCTTTTCTTTTCTCAGCATATTTTGTGGATGTTCTAAATAGTTTTTTTGCAGAAGCAACTAATTATGAGCCCAATGTACTGGATAAACCACACAGTGGTGTTTGGTTTTTTTAAACATTATCAGGACTAGGGATATTGGCAGACAACAATTTGCCTCTTCAGGATTCTTCCATGTTGTAAATGCACAGTGCAAGGATAAAGACAACATGGGAAGACATTGTAATACTCTGTGGTTTGTGGGGGAGAGGGAGAGAGACAGAGAGACAGAGACAGAGACAGAGAGACAGAGACAGAGAGAGACAGAGAGAGAGAGAGAGAGAAGGAGAGAGAGAGAGAGAGAGAGAGAGAGAGAGAGAGAGAGAGAGAGAGAGAGAGAGAGAGAGAGAGAGAATCTCCCCTCTAACCTGTGGAGCTATTTTGGAAAGAAAACAGGTGAAAATGAAATCTCAAAAAGATGAAGCTAGTAAGTTAAAGTTCATCCTGAATCCTGGAACTTTTATGCCTTTATCTTTTAATATCTCAACTCAGCAAAGTTATTTCAACATAAGGAAATCAGGAGAAGCAGCATGTCCAAAGAAAGGCACAGGATAATATTTCCTTAACAAAAAACACCTCAATTATCATTTGCCCAGGAAAATATGTCTAGCTCATAAACAAATTGTGTTCTTTTAATCTCTTGTTTCTCTCTTGGATACAGGTCACATTGCCTGAAATGACACCTGTAGGATCCTCCGTCTTGACCTTGTCAGCCACAGACCAGGATGCAGGAATGAATGGGAGGATTTCCTACAAAATTCTTTCTTCTGCTGAAGGATTTTCAATTGACCCCCATAATGGTGAGTTATTTTCAGGGACTGAGGAATTCATCATTTTCAGTCACAGAGTGGAAAATGGAAAACCTCTCTTCCAAATGTGGCTTGGCTTGCATTCACTGAAGTAAAGCCGCAGGATTCCTGTTAATCTGGGAGTGCAGGACTCCAGATCTAATGCTATTTTTCCTCTCTTACACCTTAGCCATACCTGGAAAGAAATAGAGGATCAGTGACTATATTTTAAGTAACGAAGGCTTGTAGTACCCTAGACAGTAACACTGTTTGCTCATAAAGTCAAGTACAATTCCAGCAAACATCCCAGGACTGTTGCAGCAAAACTCAGTCTTAGTTGAACTTTGCAATCAAGGGGATTGATTTAGAACTGAAACCCTCCTAGAGACTTTGTTTACCTTCAAGTCAGGTACAGGGCAGGCAGTTGTAGCATTGTCAATGTGATACAATTGAAAGAATACTGGCTCAGGAGTCTTAAGAGTTGGATTCAAATCCTGCCTGTGACATTTATTACCTGTGTGACTTCAGGTAAGTCACCTGCACTGTCTGGACCTCGGTTTTCTCATCCATAAAATGAAGTGGAATAAATTATAAAGACTCAGATGTATCTTCCAAAGATGAGCTATATTTCTCCTTTTATATCATTAAAAAAAAGAAGAGAAAAAGCAGAAATCTTTTGTAACATTTGGTATTCTGGCTGATGTGCTTCGTGCAGGGTTCTTACATATGATTGCTATATTACACACACGTTTGTGCTTATGGGAAACTTTGTGGTTACTGATTGATAACTAGTTAAAACTTTACCTAGATGGTTAAACAGTGAAAATTACGGATGAATACTTGAAACTGAGTTTTGTAAGATGTAATTTTGTCCTACAAGATCTTCCCTTGTGGGGAATAAAGTGCCTGTGTTGGCAGATGGCATGACTAGACAATCCAATCTTGTAGGGGAGGGGGAGAAAGAAGAGGAAGCAAATTTAGGTACAGGGACATGTCAGAGCTTTTCTTTTTTGTTTTTAAGAACCCCTTGATGAGCACTGAATTTTTGCTCCCTCCCCCTGCTTGATGGCGAAAGTTATACTCCGTTTTCTTGGTCCTTATATCAAAGCTTAGCATCCACGTTGAACTTCCCAATTTTCTCTACCTAGGACAGGTGTGCTATGCAAATTTACGTACATATACAATTAAATGGACCCTGTTTGGAGAAAAACAAATACTTTAAAACTATTTTAATATGATTTCATTATTAATAAAACTCTAATGGAAATGAACATTTCATTTTTAACCTAAATATTTTCCATGTTTCTGTACCATTCATATATGTTACATCATATGACTATCCTTTGTTACCTATTTCTAGCCACAATGAGATACATAAAACATATTTTACTGTTATAAAACAATCATATGAATGAAATTTCTTATTGACTTGAAGGGAATGGTTTTGGGAAAGGGACAATAGCAGCCTTTAGAGAATTCTTTTCAACATCATTTTCTTCCATTATTATACCTGTTACTGTAGTCTTTACAAAATGTTTCCATTTTGCCATGTCTTATATGACCTGTGACCTTTTGCCAAGCTATGTGAGATGACTGTTACTTACCCCTAAAACTAGCCTGTTCCACAATTTTGGCTTTAAATTAACCATACAAAATTTTACATAGGAAATTTTTACCAGTGGTGGTATAGTGGTGGGAAAATTCACTGGCTCTAGAGTCAGAAGACATGGCTTCAAACTTGGCCTCTGATGTTTAATACCTGGGTAAACTTAGACAAGTTACTTTTTCCTCCCCAGGCCTCAGTTTCCTGATCTGTAAAATTAAAGAGTTAGACTAGGTGACCTCTAATGTTCCTTTTATTTCCAGATCAATGACTGGATGATCCTAATTACACATGAGAAATTACGCATAAAATTTCCTGCTATCCTGAAGCAGATCATAGAACAAAATTATGTAACAGCCGGAAAGTCCCTTAGACACCATCAGTTCTAACCTCTTGCTTTTAGTAGAATAAGAGATTTGAAGCATAGAGAAATAAAATACTCCAAGTCAATCTCACAGCTACACAGTTCTTAGGTCTCCAAGTCACTGCCCATCTGCACCCCACTCTCATGTCCCAGATTCCTCATCAAATGTTCCAATGGATTCTGGCCATATGGATGAAGGAAACTAGCCAAACAAAATAGAATGACACATCCACAGCAGCACACTTGAAGGCTTATGAAGCATTTACCTTATCACAGACTTATGAATATTTCTGTTTGCTTTTTCCATAACAGAGCTTTGAGGCAGTGGGAAGTTAAATAACTTACCCACAAGTGGTGCCTGAGGCAGAATTCAAACCTAGATCTCCTAAATACTAGTCTGGCATTCCATTTACTATGCCACACTACCCTTCATGCAGGTAGCATTTCTGTACAAACTCCTTTTATGCTGGAGAAAAGAATACATACACCCACATGTACACATATACACACATACACACATACATGTCAATCAGTCATTTCAGTCACATCTTACTCTTTGTGACCCCATTTGGGGTTTTCTTGGAAAAGATACTGAAGTAGTTTGACATTTCCTTCTCCAGCTCATTTTACAGATGAGGAAACTGAGGCAAAGAGGGTTAAATGACTTATCAGAGTCACACAGATAGTAAGTGTCTGAGGCCTTGTGTCTGAGATTTGAACTCAGGAAAATGAGTCTTCCAGACTGCATGCCTGGTTCTCTATCCACTATGCACATACATACACACATACACACATACAATCAGACTTTTACCTTCATACATGAACACGTATAATGAATCTAACATATGTACTTTCAAAAAAATCTAATAATAACATGCTTTTATGTGTGTTCAATGGTAAATATAATAGCATCAAACATGGTGCTATACGTACAATTATTTCTCAGAAAATATTTGTATTGGATGAATAATTTTCTTGAGTAGATACCTCAAATCTAAACTTTCAGAAAACATGATTATGGTTCTTATTTTTCAGGCTCCATATTTACCGTCAAACCTGTGACGCTTCTGGACAAAACATCAACAATTCAGCTTCTTGTGGAAGCCAAAGATGGGGGAATGCCTTGTTTGACAGCTCTTACTTTAGTGGAAATAGAAATTCAAGATGTGAACAACTTCGCCCCTCAGTTCACAATGGAGTATTATAACATCACCGTGAATGAAGATGCAGTCATTGGCACCACCTTGCTCATATTCTCTGCTGTCGACCATGACTGGACCCATGAAAACACGCATGTTGAGTATTCTATCATCAGCGGTAATTTGCAGAACACTTTCCATGTAGAAACTCATGTCATTCCCTTAGGATCCCCTTATAAACATGTTGGTCATCTTGTGCTGAGCCACCCTCTAGACAGAGAAACCATGGCTTGTCATGAACTCATCATTCTCGCTTCTGATCGTGGTCCTTCCCCATTGAATTCTACAGCCACCATATTAATAGATGTGCTTGATGCCAATGATAATCCACCAATATTCAGTTCTCCAGAATACCATGCTCATATTAAGGAAAGTCTACCTGTTGGTAGTCAGATTATTGTGGTCTCAGCAAAAGACCATGACACTGGAGCCAATTCCGAAGTCACCTACACCATCATCTCAGGAAATGAAAGAGGGCATTTCCAAGTAGATGGGGAAACTGGAGCAATAGATTTGATTAAACCCTTGGATTACGAGGACACATTGCTGTTCACTTTAACTGTCCAAGCCTCAAATAGAGGAACAAATAATTTTGCTTTCTCAGTGGTATCTATCAATGTCTTGGATGACAATGACCATGCCCCTCAGTTCATGTTCTCGAGTTTGAACTGTGCTGTCCCTGAAAATCTGCCCAATTTCTCTGTTGTGTGTACAGCACATGCCTTGGATTTTGATGCTGGTCTTTATGGACACCTAACATATTCCATTCAGTCATCCTGTTTGACGAATCAGGGAATCCCTCCTGATCATAACTTGTTTTTTATTGACCCATTAACTGGGGATATCTATGCCAAGCAGACCTTAGACTATGAAAGTGAAAATAAACACTGCTTTATTGTTCAGGCAGAAGACAAAGGAGAAGCCACAGCCACCATGATGGTCCAAGTGGACGTTGAAGGAATGGATGAATATGAACCTATTTTCACACAAGACCAGTACTTCTTTAGTCTTCCAGAGATTCATCATGCAAGACAGATTATTGGCAAAGTAGAAGCATCTGATGCTGATGCTGGAATTGATGGAGTTGTGCTTTATACTCTTACAACTTCATCAACATTCTTATCCATTAATGAAACCAGTGGAAATGTCTATTGGGTGGGAGACCCTCCCTTTATGGGAAGCAACAACCAGAAAGATAGCATCATTGAAATGAAGGTAATAGCACAAAGTCCCAAAATGAACTCCAAGTTCTCCTCTTGCACTATCTTTGTGAATATGTCCTCTTTCACTCAGGGAGGGCATTACATGCTGTCTGCTAATAGCCTTTCAATCAGCCTCACAGCCTCCATCATCATACTCCTGCTCTTGGTCATCAGCTTTGTTGCCCTGATTTCAAGACATAAGCGAAAAGACTCAATGAACTCCTGTGGGGAAAAAAAAAGATGCTCATCCTCACCTAGTAATCTGAGCCTGACTAGTGATCCCAGCATCCTCAAAGACTCCCAGAAAGCTTCAGATGTGGGCAATGGCGTTCTTCCCATGGGCTCCATGTCTGAGTGGTTGAATTTAGTAGATATGAGAGACAAAAAGGATATGGTGAATCCGTGCAGGCATTCAGACTCAAGTGGCCACTGCTCAGTGGAAGGAGATACAGCCGAGGATGAGGAGATCAAGAGAATCAACGAACATCCATGCCGAAAGGGCTCTGGCTCAGTTCTGAGTGACCGAGGGTCTCGGGTGCCAGATTCTGGAATACCCAGAGACTCTGACCAGCTCTCTTGTCTATCTGGGGAAACAGATGTGGTTATCACCACGGAAACCTTAGAGAGTAGTTTCACCTTTGATGGTATAGGAGAAAGGTGTGATGCCATATATGCTCAAAATAAAATGCTATCCCAGACACTCCACAGAATTGGAATGAAAGAGAAAACTGTCATGGAAAATAATAGAAGAGATTATATCTTTATTTCAAATAATCAGAACTCAAGGTATGGGTCTCTCACAACTTTAGAAGCTCCCGCTAAGGATCCAAGAAGCAGCTATGACTGGGATTACCTTCTCAACTGGGAGCCCCAGTTTCAGCCTCTTTCTTCTGTCTTCAATGATATTGCAAAGCTGAAAGATGAACATTTGCAGGTGCCTGGATTACCACAGGGGAAGAAATCTTTTGTTTTCCCACCACCTTTGATCACATCAGTAGCACAGCCTGGTATAAAGGCAGTGCCACCACGAATGCCAAGTCTCTCACCAGGGAAAGCATTCAAGAAATACCCACGTTCTCCCCTTCAACAGCATCCTCACTATCCACCAGCAGCCATGACCCCCAGTTTTTCTCCTTCTCTCTCCCTGCTGACCATGCAATCTCCGGCTGTGTCTCCATTGTTGCCAGATGCTGGATTATTAGGAACATGCCTAGTCAGGACAGCCCATGGGCCCAGGGCAGAAGAAGAAGTCCGGCTGTGAAACCTTGCCATTGAGTCCTAGGATACGTATAGTCAAGAAGGAGTATACTTAAAAAAGAAAAACAAAAAACTTAACATTTCCAACCAAACTCCTCAGGGTGATTTTTTTTTCATAGCTGAGAGAATATGACCCATTTCAGTCTGAGTTTGTACAGCACCCCATTTTATCCTCTAAACACTCTCCCAGACATATTGAGAAATTGCCCGAAGACTCTTGTCTTCACCTACCAGTACTCCTACCTTCAGAATAAACAGTTCATACTGTTGTACTTTGCAGTTTGTATAGAAATAAGTTCAGAAGGTGAAATGACCTGATGGACATAAGTGAACTGCAAACAACTTTGAAGTGTTCCGTGGTGCTCTGATCTTAGTGAGAGGTCTAACTTCTTCAAAATACATGAGACAAGAGCATCACAGAATGGCCACAGAGATCAAGCAGCTTAGGTAAATAGACTACCTGTGGCTCATTGACATTACACTTTGCATCAAGATAATTGGCACCTAAAGACTCACTTCTTGGTTTCCCTTTCCTTTCCACCCTCCATACCAGCTTATTCCATTTGTAGAGCCTAGAAGTGATAGGCACCATCATCTTTAGGGAGATGAATGAGAAAAAAGAATGAAATTAGCCATCAGTCTATGCCAAAAAAAAAGTGTTTCCCAGTTACTTTTGTCTGATTAAATGAACCAAGCATGTCTGTTCTTGGTGTGGGTCCAAGAGTAATGCTAGCCTAAACCACTGGGTTAAACCTCTCACGTGATAAACTTCCTTGGACTTCTTTCCAAAGAGATCTGAGTACATTTTCTTTATACTTTTTTTTCTTTTCTTGCTACTTCTTATGACAGGACACATGTATAGATGTGAAACTTTGGATATTAATTTATGAAAACTCATTTTATTTTTTTTCTAGACACTGCAGTTACTTGTGGTAAACAGAGAATGAATAATTTATGCACTGTTAACAGTGGCAAATTTATGTAGATAAAAACAAACTAGAGTCATGGGAATTAGCTATTCATATAATTTCCTAGTTAGAATGATTTAATGGTATTTTTTAAAATTAAGATTTTTGTATAAATTTTTTCTACTAAAAGTTTAAAATGAGCTATGAAAGCATACTATCTGTCTTCTCATGACATAATCTAATTACCATTTGCTCAGCTGAACTTGCATTCAGTGGTGCAGTCAGTACTTTGACTTCATATATATAGTTTGTAGGCATAGCAGATGGGGTTGGATTATTGGTATATTCTGCCCTTTGATTATATTGTTTTCACTACTGTTTCACAGGATGAAGCAGAGAATTTAGAATTCCTTAGAGTTGAAGGGGAAAGTCTTTGAGATCACTTAGTTCAACGCAGTCATTTTGCAAATGTGGAAAATGGATACCCAAGGAGAACTATATGCAACAATTCTGGTTCCTAGGGCAACAGCACAAACACTATCCTCAAATAAACTTACTGAAACAAATTTTGTTAAGAATGAGAGACCTAAGACTTTGGGATACCAGTTTTGACGTTGGGAGAAATTCTAAGACAGCACTCTGTCAAAAGAAAAGTCATAATGCCTTGGAATACCCTAAATCAGGGCTGGGAAAGCCATCATTGGAGGAAGATGTGAGAGAGTACTGAACTCACCTAGGATGTGACTGATAGGAGGCAAAAGGCGGGTTATTTTGAAGTTTCCTTTCTGAATGGATTATTCATGATAACTAAATGCTAAGATCAGTTCTTTCTGCCTGCTAAAGGAATACAAATATTACCAGTACCCTGGGGCAAAGTTCCAGTCCTTTCCACCTAGCTACAATTCAACTCATAAAAGGGAAATCACCTACCCAAATTTAATTCTAGAGCTAGCACTAAAACTCATAATTCCTGGTTCTTTGTTCAGTACTCTTTCCCCTGTGCCACTTACAGTCCCTATGTACTTTCACTGCCAGAAATAAGCATTCTTCTAAGAATATCACCTTTCTAGCTCACTGCCTCTCTGGGGTGGTTTTCTTTGGCATAAGGGTCCTCCTCTTGATGGTGGTGAGTCAGTGGGGGAAGGATAACTCTTTTTGACATCATGGCAGTAGTTCACAGAATCACAAAATAAAATCTACAGGGCACATGAGGAGACTACCTTCAAAGCTGACCCATGGAATTGTATCTCAATTGGTGTCTTGACATGGGGTTGCAAGGGATTGGACACAACTGAACGACTGAATAACTATGTCTTATTCTTTCACTGATGTTCTTGGGAGCATTAGGCTACCTATAGAAAATGCACACACTGTGAGTTCTAATCTTTTTTCCACTAACTCACTAAAACAGCTAACTCTTCTGGGTCCATTTTCCTCCTCTACAAAATGGTATAATACAGTCCTCACAATAGCCCTGTGAGGTAGGTGCTACAAATATTTTTGTCTCCATTTTGCAGGTGAGGAAATGAGTTCAGTCATAGAGGTAAAATGATGTCCATAGCCACATAGCTAATAAAGGCCAGAAGTAGGCTTTGAACCTAGGCCTCACCCCATTACAAGTACAGTAACGATCTCACTTCTACACACTGGTTCTCCACAGTTAGTATTGTCCGAGGGGTATTTACTTATGTTTATGAGAAAGCACTGCTATGAACATGATGGTTTCCAGGTAGAACAAATAGTGCATTGTATTCCTTAGCAAAATCATAAATATTTCCTGTAGTATTAGCAAATTCAGTTAATAGAATGAGTCGTCATTAAAAGGACACACATCATGACTTGACCTGATATGTCTATGAAAGAATGCATTGGTGTCTTGAGTTTTCACTATGGTATGTGCTTTTCAATGGAATCACAAAATAAATACCTGCAGGTCATGGAAAATGAAACTCTTACCCTGGGGTCTTTGTACATAATTCAGCAGTGTCTGTGAACTTGGATGGGGCAGATTTAGATCTTTGCTTTCACTAATCTCTACCAGAAATTTAGCATCTCTCGATTATGAATTTTGAAAAAATCTCAAGAAAGTTGGTCCCTTGGTTTTAATAGTCTGCGAAATGGGTCCATGACATAAAAGAAGATAAGTACCCCTGAACTCGACCTGGTCTAGGCATAATAGTCCTATCTCTGATTCAATGGACAATCAGACCCTGCCTAAAGAGAACTGTATTTCAAGCATCCCTGACATATGGAGGTATTAAAAGTCTCTAGGGAAGGAGATTCTACCACATCCCTTGGCAACTTTACAGTCTCTCATCTTTCCTTGATTCCTTTCAAAGTTTCACTGGAACATACCAAAAGAATGGGGGAAAGTGTTTGTGTCTAAATTCGTTATTATGGAAGTTCTCTTTGCCCACATACTCTGCTTGTAGCCACAAGGAAAGCATCATTGGCTATCTGTCATGCGGAGAGCATCAACATTTCTCCTCCTTGTGTCTGTACACAGTTTGTTCTCCCTAACTCTTCCACAAATTGTATGCTTGCTCAACTAAGCATGTTCTTTTCTGATTTATTACTCATGCTGGATATGAGTCTGCGTTTTTTTCCTAGATATTTTGTAAAAGCTGAAGATTATTTCAAGTCACTTGTTACCAAGTTTCAGCGGGGATTTTTTTTTAAATGATAGCTTTACTAATGTCCTATCAAATACCAAGAGCCACACTGGCCAACATGCTGCTGCTTCAAGTGTGGTTGAGGTAAAAAATGTGAATATGTGAGTTAAGTGTCTGCAATAAATCATGTGTCAGCCTTTTCAACTGGGGTCCTTTTCTTTTCCTAAGTAAACAATATAATTTGTACAGTTTTCCTTCAAGTTTAATATTAACTTGCCTCATCTGTTCTAGGTTACTTTGCCGATCTGCACACCGGTTTTAGCACTTTGGAGGGGGTACAGAACTTGTTAGTGGAAAATCATATTAAGCCCCAAATTCATAAGCTATAAAATAAAAGACAGTTGTCTCCGGTGGAATTTTGGCTGCCTGAAGTTCTGGACTTGCTTGTTGGCAGCCTGAGAAATCCTGGTGTAAATCAGGACCAAATGGATATCAAAATTCCATATCCTAGCAGTCATTGGCAACCTGGCATCCAAGCAGATTCCTGGGCAAAGAAAGAAGAAGAAGAAAACACAATCTTCTTACCTTTAGGGATTTGATAATTTAGCAGTTATTAAAAATATTTTAAAATTTTTCTATAAACCACTGGCTACCTGCATGTATATATATTTTATCTATAATGTATCTTTAGCTGAAGACAGAATTGTTCCTAAGAATGCTTCTCTTTAGTTTTAGAACCTCGTTTACTGTGCATTCCAGGGACATTTCTAGTGGTGAAATATCAATTGTTAATTTAAAGATTTCTTGTTTCCATTCAAAAACAAGTCTTTTTCATCACTTTTTTCCCCTTGCTATTATTACACATCTTTTATGTGAAGTAAAAAGGCATGTAATACCCACAAGAATCTTATCCCCTCCTTGTTAACACTTTCTTACTCCTCACTCACTGCCTCAACCCTACTCCCACAAGGGCACAAAGTTGTACGGTGGTATGGGCAGATCTGTCTTTCCAGCCAAGTAGAATGAATCTACTAAAATGTTTTGGATAAGTGTGAAAGTGCACGTTCATCTGTTTGTCTTATAGAAGATTTGAAATGGAACACTTTTTTTTAAAAGACAATGGGGAAGCTGCGAATCATTGGATTGCTAAAGCTTTTTACATGCAACCAGCTCCCCACCCTCACCCCGTGGTGACTTGGTGTGATCATTCTTGAGTGTTTGCCCTCCACTTCAAGAGCTGAAGGAGTAGAGGGAGAAGGACCCACTGAGGAAACGGAAGGATCTGTCAGTAGGCTGCAAATATGTCCAGGTTAATCCAGGGAGGAAAAACTTGCAGGGGGAGGGAGAAAATATTTAAATGTCGTTATTGGGTATCTGGTTTTGTATCCCCTCTCAGGTTCATATTTTAGGTTCAGTCAGACACTTTCCACATCATCTAGTTTCCTCCTTCCTTCCTCTTCTCTATTTCATTCCTAACAAATCGGTACTCCACAGATTTTACAACTATAGCTTAAACTTTGCTCACAGTGGACTTTGTCTAGCCCTAGAGAAAAGAAAAAACCAAACCAAACAAAAAACACTCTTTTAACCCTTTGTTTTGTGGTACTGGTCGTTGACCATCATTCTACAAGAAAACAAAAGCGCAAGGTGAGCTCCGAATGCTCCTCCACAGATCGGGCACAAATAGCTCACGTGAACATTTGGGGTGGATTCTCTAAATTGACTCATCCCTCGTTTCTTTTGAGCTACTGCAATTCTGCTTCGCTCATAGAAGACAGCACCTTCTTTGATGCAGGCACACTATGCTGGGCAGTTCCGTGCCGGTGTCGCCCATGTCCCACAATCGATACCAAATTTCTTTGAAGAGACATTTCTGGAGCTGATAACCAATTGTATTAGTTCATTCTTCTGATCCCTTCAGTTATTCCTGTGCTCTTCAATCTTTTTACAAATTAGCACAAATATACTGTATTTAGCTGTTTATATCCTGTGTTATGCCTCCCTTTAAGAATATAAACTTGAAAGGAGGGACCCATATAGCCCACAACACTCCTGAGTGTACCTGAAACAAATTAAAATGTAGTGGGGAAGTATTAACAAAATGAAAGTACAATAAAACATAGATAATGTATATATGTGGTTATCTGAGTCAATATACAGCCTGAAGGTAGTTTTATATATGGTTCAGTGACCCTCTTTTTCGTTTGAGTTTAACACCATTACATTATATCATGCTGACACCCAGGGAAAGAAAAGACCAAGAAATTAAGTTTCTGGAAAAGTCCATTTCCCACTGTACATGACCTCAGCATTGAGGTTGCCTAGACAACTCTAACCAATCAAGTTAAATACATAAACTGAGAACTGAAAAATGAAAGAACCTAAAAGTAATTATCATATAATATGGGGCATATGTGTATGTCCACACAGACATGCATGTGAGTGTATGCAAATACAGATGTGATTTGTAATATATATATTTATATATCTAGTTTTACAAATATACATATACATATGTGTATGTGCTTGTGTGTATATATACATGCACACATGTAAGTATTCATTATTTGTATTTATATATTTATAGACACACGTAGAGGTATTCCTTTCACATTATGGGGATGATGGGCATGGAACCATCTGGAAAATATTTGTAAAATTTTTTGGCCCATCTTCCATATCAAAGAAGAACTCTGAATTATAACAGTGTTAAAAGATAAAATATGTTGATATTATACAAGTTGTATAATATCAACATGTTTTATGCATTTCTGAGATTCTAAGCCTTTTCTGTGTCACCTGCTGGCCTTCATGTGTTGTTTGCGGTTCCTGCAAAACTCACCCAGACTCCCATTGGTTTCTTATTCTGACCTGAGATGTATCAGAGCCACAATGAGAAAAGTCACAATGTGGTGGAAGGGATAACTCTGTGTATGTGTGTGTGTGTGTTTCACAGTAACTCACACATTATTGGTTCTCAACAAATATTCATTTGAATTCATAGTGACATGATTTGTATGACCTGCCTGTGAGTTAAATGGTATTTATCTATTAGGACTAGGAATATAGCATGATCTTGATAGAATTTACACTAAAATATTTGGGAAGGGAGGGAGTAATCCCAGATATAGCACCTTACTGATATGCAATCAGCATATGTCTATTTCAGAAATAATTAGCACTTCCCACTGCCCTGAGCTTTTCTCATTTTACCTAATACAACTGCCAAATACAAACTGAGAAATGATTAATGAAGATAGGCTGGGAGGTGGAGTTGAACTAAACAAGGAGCAGATGTAGATGAGCATCCCTTTGATGAGTTAGCACTATTTTGATTGCAGAGTTAAGTGTATTTTGTCATTACATAGTAAGCTCTCAGAGCAATAGCCTGGACTCGACTTTCCTGCACAAGGTGAGTAATATTAGAGTGAACGAGTACATGCATGAATAAATGAGATGAGTATTCATGGGTGTGCATATGTGTCATATAGAAGGCAAGGTGAAATAGAAAGGTAACAATTCTAAAGTAGATCTATTCGGTCACTTATTAAATATTAAAAATTAGAGTTGGAAAGCATCTTAGGAGTCATCAAATCCAATTTCCATCCCATAGATCAACAATAGCTGATTGGTTAGGGCAGCAATTCCATTTACAGTAGCCTCAAGAAATAGTACTTTTCCTAAAATATGTCAAGTGATAAAGAACTTACTCTCTAAGGATGTAGTCCATTCCATTTAGGAGCCGATCTAATTTATAGAAAGGTCTTTCTTTTGGTGAGAAAAATCCATCTCCCTACAGGGAGGGAATTTTCATTCACTGATCTTAGTTTCACCCTCTAGAACAGGGGTGGGGAACCTGCAACCTTGAGACCACATGAGGCCTTCTAGGTCCTCAAGTGCAGCCCTTTGACTGAATCCAAACTTCACAGAACAAATCTCTTTAATAAAAAGATTTGTTCTGTAAAACTTATGCAGAATATGTAACAGGAAGACCACTAAGGAGAAAATATTCAATGTAAATACACCAAGGTTCTGAATCTAATCTTTTCAAGATCTGCTGTGGCCTTAATTTCTAAAGCCAAAAACTTCAGTCATCAACCTTGAATTTTTTTATGTGATATTTGACCCATTGGCTACCCTATTTTTCAGGATATGATTTCCTTTCTTGGCTTCTCTTTCCTTCTTCTCTCCCTACCTGTCTGGGTGCTAATTCTACTAACATTTATTAAACACCTGCTGTATATGTCTTGGTCTCCACTACTTCAATTTCTTCTTTCCAGTTCCCTGATGAAGGTATCCCTGTCAGGACCCATCCTCAAAACTTTTTGTCTTTCTACCTTACCTTCTCCATTAGGTCAAAATAATCATCTCCCTCAGCATTTCCTGAAACATTGTGTCTGGACTTTCCTTTGCCCCTGCCACGTCATATTTATATTATGCTTATTTGTATACGTGGCTTATCATATCCTAATTTTACTATAGGCACCATTCAAAAGCAACCCAAGACTGAAGGAACAGAGGAATTGAAAATCAGTATTTGCATTCTGGGAAACTATGTATAATTGTCTAGTTCAGTTGACATTCTGATGTCATGAGCATTACATATAAATTGAATTATCACTAAAAGTGTAGATGCTTGAAAATAGAGACATTGAAGTCCATTTGGAGTATTCCAAGTTCCAGAATCTTCTTTTCTTGGCTTTAATCAATTTCCTGATCCACTCTATATGACCACTTATAAATCATGGAAACATAAACTTGCGTGTATGTCTAGAGTGGTGCAGTGGAAACAGAGCTGAATTTGAAGATAGAGCTCCTTGTTTCAGATTCTGACTTTGATGCATTGTGATTTGGGGCATGTAAGTTACTTCATGTTTAAGTGTCAGTTTCCTCATCTGTAAGATGGAGTTAGGCTTTTGAGGTCCCTTCCTACACTAAATCTATGATCCTACAGTACAGATGGTTTTAAGAAAACATGACTCTCTTGACACTAAAATCCACTGGAAAAGGGCCAAGCCTGTGGTAAACTCTGCCTCATAGACTGCCTGTGCTCATTGATTCCAATCTGAAATTCCAGATCACTTCCCCTTCCCCCTTCATTAATTATAAGGCACATTTTGTGATTTCTAACTATTATTTAATCTAAAATTTCAAGAATTGGAACTTTGGTATTTGACTTTATACAAAATTTGATTGACCACTGAAGCAGAAAGTAATTGGATATGATGCCGGACTGAGCTCTGATGCCTGAAGACTTCTTGAAAAAAGTTGACACATTCACAAACAGAATATTCCAATGATCTCACACAGACTCTACCATGCAGTTGGATAGAAAGTCCCCTGATCATGACCCATCACTACAAAGACCTTAGTCAGGTGGATGGAGAAGTGAACAAAAGGGAGTGAGCCAGTGGGCACATGAGAAATTGTGTAGTACCTTTGGTGACCCTATGGAAATCTCTGACTTAAACAGCCCTTTGTCTCTATTGCCCTTGTGGCGCTTTACTGCTATGGATCACACTAGGCCAAAATCTCCAAAGAGCTGCAGGTGATGCAGTTGATGGACCCTTCATGATGTCTTGAACTACTGAGAGTGACTTGTGCGCGCACACACGCACGCACACACACACACACGCACACACAAATGGAGCACAAGACATCATGAAGGACATGTGGGAATTAGAGGTGGGCATGAGAGATAATGGGGGATAACCCAAAATCTGGGTTAGTAACCATGAAACGGTAGGAGGACACCATTTTTTTGAAAGATGTATAGGAGGAGAGGGCAGAGTCAAGATGGCAAAGTAGAAAGATGTCCATACTCTAGCTCTTCCCCTACAGTCCATAAAATACCTGCAAAGAATGACTCTCAACAAATTCTACAGCAGCAAAAGCCACAGAACAATGGAGTGGATGAGATTTCCAGTCCAGGGTGACCAGGAAGGCTGACAGGAAAGGTCTTTGGCTCTGGATGTGGAGCAGAGTGCAGCACAGCCTTGGCCATATGACGCTGGGAGGAGCAGGATCAGAGCAGGCCTCAGGGGTGGAATCCCTAGCAGCAGTGGAGTTTCTCAGATCCCTCAATCCACAAATGCCAAAGGCAGCTTCAAAGGTCAATGAGAAAGTTTTTTCACCTCAGTGACAAGGGAGCAGGGTTCTCCCCTATTCCCGGCAGGTGGCAGCAACTGTGGTGGAGGTGGCCTTAGCAGGTGGCAATCAGCATCAATTGGTGCAGTCCTCTGCTTAAAGCCCCAGGGGGAATTGAGCAGCTGATTAGAATCTCAGCCATGAGCCAGGACAGGGAGTAAACTCCTCTCCCCTGATTGTGCCATCTTGGAGGACCTGAGATCTTAAAAGTGCCCAGAGTATACCCTACTCTTGACAAAGGCCCAAAAATCAAGTAACTGATTAGGAAAATGCCCAGAAAAGGGAAAAAATAAGATTATAGAAGGTTATGTTCTTGGTGAACAGGTATTTTCTCCTATCCTTTTTGATGAGGAAGAACAGTGCTTATCATCAGGGGAAAACATAAAAGTCAAGGCTTCTGCATCCCAAATATCCAAAATAAATATACAATGGTCTCAGGCCATGGAAGAGCTCAAAAAGGATTTTGAAAATCAAGTGATGTGAAGAGAAAGTGAAGGAGATGATCAAGGATCATCAAGGAAGGAAGGAGAAAATCAAGAGATGTGAAGGAAAAATTGGGAAGAGAAATAAGAGCAATGCAAGAAAATCATGAAAAGCAAGTCAACAGCTTGCTAAAGGAGACTCAAAAATGCTGAAGAAATTAACACCTTTAAAAATAGGCTGGGGTGGAGTCAAGATGGCGGAGTAGAAAGACTCACCTATGCTAGCTCCAAACCCACAGACCATGGATTTAATGTAAGAAGAGCTCCCCACAAATTCTGGATCACTGCAGGGTGTGCAGAAACACAGTGGAAGAGATTTCCATTCCAGAGAGCCCTGGACAGCAGTCCCCAGGGTATGTCGCGCCCCGGAAAGCAGAGTCCACCCCAGCACTGCCCTGGCCGTGGCCCCAGAGGAGCAGATCTGAGCAGGCTTCAGGGATGGAATCTCCAGAGGCTGGGAAGGTCCCTCCACCCACAGACGCTACAGGTCAGTGAGAGAGACGCCTGGGCTGGCCGAGAGGGGAGCAGAGTGTCTCCGTGACTCGGGCCCTCTTGGGAGGAAGTGGTGGAGGCAGAGGCAGGGGCAGCAGCAGAGGGAGCGGCAGTGGCCCGGGACTCCCCGAGCAGCAGGCAGAAGCTCAGGTCTCTGCATAAACCCCCTGAAGGAGCTGAGCCTGGAAGATAGCCCTGCCCCCACCTGCTCCATTACTGAAGGTAAAAGCAGAATTAGCCAAATGGAAAAAGAGGTTCAAAAGCTCACTGAAGAAAATAGTTCTCTCAAAATTAGAATGGAACAGATGGAGGCTAAAGACTTTATGAGAAACGAAGAAATCACCAAACAAAACCAAAAGAGTGAAAAAATGGAAGAGAATGTGAAATATCTCATGGGAAAAACAACTGACCTGGAAAATAGGTCCAGGAGAGACAATTTAAAAATTATGGGACTACCTGAAAGCCATGATCAAAAAAAGAGCCTAGACATCATCTTCCTTGAAATTATCGAGAAAAACTGCCCTGACATTCTAGAACCAGAGGGCAAAATAAGTATTGAAGGAATCCATCAATCACCACCTGAAAGAGATCCAAAAAGAGAAATTCCTAGGAACATTGTGGCCAAATTCCAGAACTCCCGGGTCAAGGAGAAAATCTTGCAAGCAGCTAGAAAGAAGCAATTCCAGTATTGTGGAAATAAAATCAGGATAACACAAGATCTAGCAGCTTCTACATTAAGGGTAAAAGGGCGTGGAATAGGATATTCCAGAAGTCAAAGGAACTAGGACTCAAACCAAGAATCACCTACCCAGCTAAACTGAGTATAATACTTCAGGGAAAAATATGGTCTTTCAATGAAACAGAGGACTTTCAAGCATTCTTGATGAAAAGACCAGAGCTGAAAAGAAAATTTGACTTTCAAACACAAGAATGAGAAGAAGCATGAAAAAGTAAACAGCAAAGAGAAGTCATAAGGGACTTACCAAAAGTGAACTGTTTACATTCCTACATGGAAAGACAATATTTGTAACTCTTAAAACTTTGCAGTATCTGGGTAGTTGGTGGGATTACACACACACATACACACACACACGTACACGTGTGCACGCACACACACATACACACATGCACGCACGTACAGAGACAGAGAGCACAGAGTGAATTGAATAGGATGGGACCATATCTTAAAAGAAATTAAGGTAAATGGTGAGAGAGAAAGGTAGGGGGAGGAAAGAAGGTGAAATGGAATGGGGTAAATTATATGTCATTTAAGAGCCAAGCAGGAGACTTTTTAGTGGAAGGAAAAAGAGGAGAGCTGAGAAAAAAAAAAACAAGAAGTTTACCCTCATCACATTCAACTAAAGGAAGGAATAAAATGCACACTCATTTTGGTATGAAAACCTATCTTACAGTACAGGAAAGTGGGGTAGAAGGAGATAAGCAGGGTGGGGGGGATGATGGAAGGGAGGGCAATGGGAGGAGGGAGCAATTTGAAATCAACACTCAGGGAGGGACAGGATCAAAAGACAGAATAGAAACAATGAGGGGCAGGATAGGATGGAGGGAAATACAGTTAGTCTTACACAACATGACTATTATGGAAGTCATTTGCAAAACTACACAGATATGGCCTATATTGAATTGCCTGCCTTCCCAAAGGGAATGGGTGGGGAGGGAGGGATGGGGAGAATTTGGAACTCAAAGTTTTAGGAACAACTGTTTAGTATTGTTGTTGCTACTAGGAAATAAGACATACAGTTAATGAGGAATAGAAAGTCATCTGGCCCTACAGGACAAAAGAGAAGATGGGGACAAGAGAAGGGAAGGATGATAGAAGAGAGGGCAGATTGGAGATAGGGAAAATTAGATTGCTCGGTGTATTGGGGTGGGAGGAGGGAATAAAAGGGGAGAAAATTTGGAACCCAAAATTTTGTGGAAATGAATGTAAAAAGTTAAATAAATTTTTATTAAAAAAAAATAAGAAATAATCGCTAGCAAAAAAAAAACACAGCAAAATAGGCTAACACAGTTGGAAAAAAGCTCCAAAAAGCCAATGAGGAGAAGAATGCTTTAAAAAGCAGAATTAGTCAAATGGAAAATGAGGTTCAAAAGCTCACTGAAGGAAGTAGTTTTTTTAAAATTTAGAATGGAACAGATGGAAGCTAATGATTTTATGAAAAACCAAGAAATTACAAAACAAAGCCAAGGTAATGAAAAAATGGAAGATAAAGTGAAATATCTTATTTGAAAAACAAATGACCTGGAAAATAGATCCAGAAGAGAAAATTTAAAAATTATGGGACTACTTGAAAGTCATGATCAAAAAAGGAGCCTAGACATTATCTGTCATGAAATTGTCAAGGAAAACTGCCCTGATATTCTAGAACCAGAGGGCAAAATAAATATTGAAAGAATCCACTGATCACCTCCTGAAAGAGATCCAAAAGAGAACCTGCTAGAAATAATGTAGCCAAATTCCAGAGTTCCCAGGTCAAGGAGAAAATATTGCAAGCAGCTAGAAAGAAACATTTCAAGTATTGTGGAAATACAATCAGGATAACACAAGATCTAGCAGCTTCTACATTAAGGGATCGAAGGGCGTGGAATGTGATATTCCAGAAGTCAAAGGAACTAGGATTAAAACCAAGAATCATCTACTTAGCAAAACTGAGTATAATACTTCAGGGGAAAAAATGAAATAGAGGACTTCCAAACATTCTTGATGAAAAGACTAGTGCTGAAAAGAAAATTTGACTTTCAAACACAAGAATCAAGAGAAGCATGAAAAGGTAAACAGCAAAGAGAAATCATAAGGGACTTACTAAAGTTGAACTATTTACATTCCTACATGGAAAGATAATATTTGTAACTCTTGAAAGTTTTCTCAGTATCTGGGTAGTTGGAGGGATTATACACACACACAAACACACACACACACATATATGTATGTATATATATATACACATATATACACATATATACAGAGAGAGAGAGAGAGAAACAGAGACAGACAGAGACAGACAGAGAACACAGGGTGAGTTGAATAAGAAGAGATCATATCTAAAAAAATAAAATTAAAGGGTGAGAGAAGAATATATTGGAAGAGAAAGGGAGAAATGGAATGGCTCAAATTATCTCTCACAGAAGAGGCAACAAAAAGCTTTTTCAATGGAGGGGAAAAGTGGGGAGGTGAGAGGGAAAAAGTAAAACTTGCTCTCGTCACATTTGGCTCAAGGAAGGAATAACGTGCACACTCAATTTGGTATAAAATCTATCTTACACTACAGGAAAATAGGGGAAAAGGGGATAAATAGAGTGAGGAGGAGAATGGAAGAGAGGGTAAATGGGAGGAAGGAGCAATTAGAAGTAAACACTCTTGGGGAGGAGAGAAATGGGGAGAAAATTTGGAACTCGAAATTTTGTGGAAGTGAATATTTAACACTTAAAAGAAAGAAAGAAACAAAAATGTATAGGAGGACCTGAATAAGATTCACATAAGATGAGAAGTTGAAGATGAGTTGCAATCTACACCAGTTGCGGGAGCCAACTTCAACCTTGATCACAGATCTTTTTTGTTATAATCAAGTCACAGACTTATTAATGCTCCCACAGAATTAAAGAATATGTTTCTGAATATGCTAAGCTGAGTATTAGACCCTAGACCTGGAGTTGTCTACCATGTTGGTACAGACACTCCAAAGAAAGGCCATATTTGTGCAACAAGCCAATGTGCTCTCTTTTCACCCATTCTACCTCTAACTATCAGTACTGTCTTAAACTATCAAAGGAGCCCTCTGATGTAGATAACCTAATAGTGAAATAGGACCACATATATATCCCTCAAGACATTCTGGTGCCTGGGCTTCTGACCAGGTTATTTTCTAGATTATGTATTGTGTCCTTTATAATGCTGAAGACTTTAGTTGTGGCTACTTTTCATCTCCTTCCCTTTACTTATGCAGGCTGCCCCTTATACCTGGAATCTCTCCCCTCATTTCTGCCTCTTAGAATGCCTACTCTCTTTCAAGGCTCTACTTAAGTGCTGTGTTCTTCAGCAAAACATTTATGTCTCTCAGCTGCTAATTCACCTCATCCACTGAAATTACTTTGGAGCTATATTGTACAATGCTTATTGGCATAACTTTATACCCATTGTTTCCTCTCAATCTAATGCAAGTTCCTTGAGGAAGGATTTGTTTTGTTTCTGCCATGACATCATAGATCTAGAGTTGGGAAGAGTCCTTAGAAGCTACCTAGAGTCTAGACACCCCTTGATTTTATGAGAGATTAAATGGCCTGAGTCTCACATGGTAACAGACTTGAACTCAAATCCTCTGACTCCAATTCACCATTCTTTCCATCATTTAACACATTATATAGTACACAGTAGGCACTTTATAAATGTTGAAAAATAAATGAAAGAGAAGGGGAGAGAAAAGGAATAAATATCCATGTCAAGTCTACAATGTGCCAAGCTCTGTACTAAGCACTTTACAATCATGATCTCATTTAAATGAACAAATTATTGCTTTCTTTTTTGGTGTCATACTAAATGGTGTTTTCTATTTAAAAAACAATCATTCTTCCTGTACTAGAATGAAATATGCAGTTAAAATGTACAAGAGACTCCTGTTCTATTCAATAAAACCTTACTAGTCTCTTAGGATGAGTTGCAGTTCATAGCCCGTCAGCTTCTTAAACTAATCTCTCATGTATCTCTTCTGCCAGGGTAACTGGTCTCCTTCATAGGGCTGAACTTTTTTTTTTGTCTAGAGAAGGGGAAGTTTAGTTGTATATTAGGAAGAAGGTTAGAGTCTTATAATTTCAGTAACTGGGTCTTCACTTGGCTTTCTGATTTTATATTTTCTAGTTTCTTCATTTCCTTTTCTGTCTTTTCTAATCTGTCATTCAGGGTCTTCTTTCAGCTGATATAGAGGAAGTGATTTCCTCCCTATTATAAACTAATGATGAGTTGCAAGTTATTGAAGCAAGGAAGACTGAATTTTGAATTCAATCCAACAAGAATTTATTAAGTGCTTTCTCTGTGCAAGGGACAAAGCAAGATGCTGGGCGTGAATGATTTCTGAATCCCAAGACTTCAGAGTTGGAAAGAATCTCAACAGACATACAGTCTGACCTCAACTAGAAAAGAATTTCTCTTTACAACAACATAATAATTGTTTATCCAGCTGCTCAAAGACCTCCAGGGAAAGGGGAATACCTTACCTCCAAGGCTTCTCTTTCCATTTTGAGATATTCCTACACATCCAAATTGTTAGGAAGTTGTTTTATTTTCCCCCTCCTGACATCAGCCTAAATGCCCCCATTTCCAACATAGAAATATCAAAATGAATGTAGATCTGCCCATAGTCCTCTGCAAGTCATCTCCTCAATCTGCTATTTGACTCATTCTTATTTTACTTTTACCCTTCCAAATTCTATAGAAATTCAGCAGCATGTTGTGCAAGTTTATTTCTAGTTAACACCCTTGTAATCTTTCTTATTAAATAATAAACTCACACCCTGATTCCAGTGGATTAAACATCTTTTCCCAGTAGTAATTACTGTTATTTTTCTATATTTAAAAAAATATTAAAATTACTGAATATATATATGAAATTTATTGGAAAATGGAATTCCTAAGTGTAAAGATATATAGATTACAACAGAAGTCTTTACTACAGTTTAAAGCTTAATAACTCCAGAAGTGTAAACTCTATATGCTTGCAAAAATATTTGAAAGTTTAATTGCCTAACATTTTAAAATCTTGACTTTTCTCACTAAAATTCACCATGACCAACATCTTGTACTGTCCTCCACTGTAGTCAGTTTTAGAATTTTGTTCTTTCATAAGCTGCTGTTCAATGACTTAAAAGTCTGCATTTGTAATCCTAATCTTAAAAATGAATGAAGTCTTGATACAAACAAAACAGATTTGATGTGACTCCATAAGAAAGAGTCTAATGGAGATAAATTAAGTAACTGAGGTGTCCAAGCAAGAGGACCCTCACTAACAATTCACTAGTCTGAGAAAGTGTCATATATGTAGTGTCTAATGATAGCTCCATTTCATTAAAGTTAAAATTGCATCAAAACTAAATAGGTATACTAAATATATTAAATAGACAACAAAACTAAATAAGTAGAAAAGAAATTTGTCAGTAAGTTTCAAATGATGATTTCTGTAAGTTCATGGCATTTAGATTTCTGAAGTTTTTGAAACTTAAGATTGCACCATTACTTTTGGAACATCATATGCCAAATGACACCACCAGTTATCTCAAATACTCACTTTATTAACAAATGACTCATATTCTCTTAAATGGAAACAGTCTTGCACTGTTCAATTACTCTATATACTGATTAAAGTCTCAGATTCTTCATCAAAAATAGCCAAATTCAGCACATAAACTAAATTGGTGATTTTTCTTCATCTTCAGTAATTATGGAACACAGTCTTTACAGAATTCATACTATTTGGCAGCTTTTCATAAACTTCATAATCTTTCCTTTATAATATTTCTTTATGTCACTTAATAACACTTATGTTGAGGAGGAAGTTTCATATACTCTCCTCTCTATCTTCTCCACAGATTCCTCATAGAATACAGATAAAACAGAATTTGGTGTTCTCCCTAACTCTGTAAAACAGCTTTTCAAAAACCAGACATATCTTAAGTGACTTCCAAACTTCCAACATAAACTGCTTTTCTCAATATTCCATCTAGCTGCTAACTCCTAAAGCTATGGTAGTTGTATCTGTGAACATTTTGAAACAGAGGTTACGCTAACTTTTTATCTGTTCCATCTGGTTCTTCCACCTGTGGACAAGCAGAAGGAGTATATTGCCTCTTCCATTTTATAGTCCTTCAAATATTTCAAGTCTATCATAGCATCCTTCAGTCTATTCTCTAGGTTTAACATCCCTGAATTCCTTAAACTGATCTTCATTTGGCATACCTTTTTAAAGTGTGGTGCCCAGAACTGAGCACAATATTCCTGAAGTAGTCTGACCAGGGTAGAGAACAATAATATGACCTTGGACATGACGGTTGTCACTGCCCAAGATCATATTAACTTTTGCATTTATCAAGCAAGACTTTTTTAAAGCAAACTCTAATTTTACTCAATTTCATCATCAGTCCCTCATTTCTTATCTGAAGACTCTCGACATAGAGTCTCTCAACAGTCTTATGTGATAAGTATTTAAAGCACTGGATTTTTAAAATTTAAGACATATATGATTGAATGTGTTACTCCTTGCCAAACTACTGTACAAGTATTAAATATCTCCCCCTTCAAATAGGGCTTTTTAAATTACTATTTTCAATCAACAAGCCCTAAGCTCTGTGCTGGACCATAGGAATACAAAAATGAAACAGTCCTTGCTCTCAAGAGCTTTTCATTATGTTACCATTTTGGGGTTTTTTGCCCCACACTCGTTTGCAAGTATCCCATCCATGACCCCACCTATCCCTTCCTTGTTTAACCAATATTCCTTCCAGTGCCCCATCATGTATGAAATGGAGTAAGAGGGATCTCTCTCCAAGGTGCTGCAGATTGGGGACGTGGACTGGTGGATCATTTTTTGATAGTGGTGATTCATTTCTCTAGGACCAAGATTGGCTATTGTCATTGTTATGAGTTCAATTGACTTTTAGTGTCTTTTCATTTCCGTTATTGAAGTCATTGTGCATAACGTTCTGTTTCTGCTTACATTGCTCTCTCTCAATTCAATAAGTCTTTTTATATTTCTCTGAATTTGATTCTTTCTTATAGCTAATACAGAGCATTCTATTTATGTGACATAATTTATTCAGTCAGTCTCTCCAAAATGGGTACCCACTTTCTGGTTTTATTTCTCTACCACAAAAAATATATGCCAAATATCTTGGCATATACATACGAGCTTTCATTTTTGCCATTGCCCTCTGTGGTGTATGTACGTGCCCAGGAATGGAATTGCTAGGTCAAAAGGTATGAACAGTTTAATTACTTCTTACATTATTGCAAATTGCTTTTCTAAATCACTTTTATGCACTCTTTCCTTTTAGTGCTGGCCCCCTAAAGTGATGGCCAATTTCATAGCATGGGGAAACAAAATAAGATCCTTAATGCCACATAGGTATATTTCACTTTCCACAGAATTTGACTTTATTCTACAGCCAAAATCAATTCTAACTCAGGCAAACCATATCCTTGACTGTCTTCCAAATAGGAGTTTTACCCTTTTATGGACAATGAGCAAGACTCCTTAAGTATTCAAGCAAATACCATGGACTTTTTTTAAGACCAAAGAAAACTTTAATCAACATCTCCTACCAATAGTGTTTTTTCCCCTTCAGATCATAGTAGACTAACTGTAATTGTGTAACAGCACAATATCTCTAGTTTTTCACTGGGGTAAGCCACAGAAACTGAAAATTGTCAGAAAAAATGTTCAGGTTTCTTTTGAGCAAAAGGAGTCTTTGGTTTCTCTGGTGAGTGTGATATAGCATGCTCTAATTGATCAGTGACCCTAAAAGTGCTTAGTGAGTGTGGAGAGGGGGTACATTCCAATTTGGTAATCAAGTGTGGTTTTGATTGCATCCTTAATTGAATTTGTATAAAGCAGAGCCCTTGACTTCTCCATATCATGTGTTTTCACTTATTTGTTCAGAGGTTCATGGATTTGGAGCTCTAAGGGTCTTCAGAGGGCATCTATACCATCCTCTTCATTTTTGTCAAATGAGGAAATTGAAGCCCAATGTGATGTGCCTTCCTCAAAAGCACATAGATAGCAGAATCAATATTTAAACTTCTTTACAATGGTTCCTGAAACAGCATTGATACTCTTGTCCTACTAGGTATGAAAGGGGGTTAGAGGAGAACTCTCTCCAAGGTACTACAAATTGGAGACCTGGATTAGTGAGTCTTTGTCTGACAACGATAATTCAGTATCTTAGCAACACCAGGCTTTTTCCATGTCACTAAAGCTTTCCTGGGTCTTCCTGGAAATTTTAGTCCTTTTTATCTTATAACACATTTAAGCAGCCATTTCCAAAGCCTATTTGAGGCTTGATGTAAGAATAGGCTTTCTAAAAATCAGAGCTGTCCAAAAGGGAATGGATTGTTCAAAGGCAGTAGTGACTTTCCTGCATTAGAGATCTTAAGTGGAAACCAGATGACCATCTGTTACCGATATAGAAGAGATTATTGAATGCTTTCTCCTTTCCCCACACAGAACTGCTAGTGCCTTCTCTCACTAATCACCTTGGATTTAACTCCCTTGTATTTTTTCTGCATATATATGTGCATATGTGTATGTATATATGTATGTATGCATGTATAGGCACACATGTATCTACCTATATCTATATCTCCTTGTTGCTCTTCTCCTCTATAGAATATAAACTTCCTGGGAATAGGGATTGTTTTATTTTTTTTAAATTGTTTTCCCCAGAAGCTAGTACAGTACCTGGCACATGGTAGATACTTAATAAAAATGTGTTGATCAATTGGTTTCTCAGTTAGAAGTTAGACCAGATGACCTCTGAGGTTCCTTACAATTCAAAGATTCAGAGGTTTTATAAATTGTAAGTGGTACCTTGATTTTGGCCTTTCAATACATAGTTGGGCTATGAATGACTTAAGGGTAGTTTTGCAGCATGTATATAGTGCTTTAGGATTTTCAAAGCACTTTAAAAATGTTATCTTGTTTGATTTTTACAACAACCTTTGGAGGGATCAGTAGCCTCAGTATCCTCATTTTAAAGATGAGACAGAGTTAAGTGAATTGCCCTGAGTTATGTAGCTAGTAAGTGCCTGAGGGCAGATTTGAACTCAGGTTTTCCTGATTCTAGGTAAAATGTTCTATCTGTTGTGCCACCTAGCTGCTAACTACATGTAAGGTACAGTGCTGGGCACTAGGTATGCAATGACAAAATGAAATATTGTCCCTACCCTCAAGAAGTTTGCATTCTTCTGATGCTGCTTATTATGTGTACTAAAATATTGTCTGAGGGTAGTCAATACTATTAAGGAAGTCATATTACTCAGGCTTCCACAGCTTGAACATATCTGAGGCCAGACTGGAGTTCAGATCTTCCTGACTGCAGACCCTAGTTGCCCCCACCAGGGTGCCCTCTTGAGGAAATAGAGATGCTTTGAGTGGGCCTTTCTATAGAACATACTTTCAATTGGGATATTACATCTCACTTCAATATATAACTGATCAGTGATGTCCACAGTGTAGACTAATTCTACTGCCACAGAAACCAGTCCCTTTGTGATTGGGTAGATGATTAATAGGAGATACTGTGGTTCCTAGGACCAATATAGTGATGAACCTCTGAACTCAACTAGGCTCATCCTCAGATGGCAGATGCATAGTCAGTTAGCCAGTCCCTACTCAAAGCTTTTTTTTTTTTTTTACCATTTGCTAGAACCTCCAGAGTCTATAAAAATAACATACAAATTCACTGACAAAAAGACACAGATATTGGAGCTTTTGCACTATTTCATTCTTTGGTCTACCAGTTGCTGTAGTCATGGGGATAGCTTGACAAAAAGATGGAATGGGAATTACTTTGAAGGCTTGGATTCAGTAACCCTGGAGAACACAAAAGGGAGGAAGGGATATGAAGAATGTCACAGTCAGTAGTAAGTTTGATCTCTGCCACTTATCTATGTGACCTGAACAATCCACTGATTATAGGATTATTGATTAGAGCTGAAAAGGATCTTGACTGTCAGCTTTCCCACTTTAGAGATGAAGGAACAGAGGGTCCCAAAGTTTAACTGATTTGCCCAAGGTCACACAGGTAGCAAATTTCAGAGCCGGAATTTGAATCCCAGTCGACACCATTTCGGCTCTTTTTCCACTCACCAAACCATATCAGCCTTCTGTACCTAGAGAAGTCATCAGAAAGACTGAAACAGGGAAAATTACACTTGCCCATGGATGGCCAATGAGGTGACTGCTATTAGCACTGTTTCTAAAAGTTAGGTCATGATGATAGTAAGGGGGTTCATGAAGCTTCATATAATTCCTATGACTTGGCCCCACTCCTCCATCAATCTTTCCATAACTGTCATTGAGTTCCTTGATCAGTTTTCTTTTTTCCCAGCACTGAATGCCTGAAATGTTGAATTCAATCTTCAAAAGAGCTGCCCACAGGCTCCAACATTTTAAGAACAAATTTATCATGGGAGAGACCAGCAAGTAGCTTGCTGTCTCCTATATTCAGCTTCCATCGGGGGTAACAACAGTGATTTTTTTTGCTGTGGTCTCTTTTGACCTCAGACATTTCCCAAGACCACAGAGACTCATTTCACACACACTGACCACTCTGCTGCAGTCACCAAATGATTCCAGCTCTGGATGGATTTGAACTAGTGCCCTGCAGATGAAAGATGTCCTAGCCTATTACTAATTTCCCAAACCATCTGCTCTCTATTTCTTCTGCTTTTCAAAATCATTTCTGTAAGCTTTGAGCTTAGGAAAAAAGAGCTGTCCTAATAGTGCTCACTTGAGCCAAGCCCTCTGAACACATGCCATGTGTCAGCTCCTACATGCAGCCGGCCTCATTAGCTTCCTTTCCAACCTGTAATTTGTTGGCATCACTAGTCCTAATACATTGCCTCGGCAGGATCTTCTTTTTGAAGACTGAGAAAATTGTGGCAGGAGGGGAGGAAGGAGGGAATGTTCATCATGAAGAGCAGGATGTTGCCCAGACTCCTTGACACAAAAAGGAAGCAGATGGTGCTATCAGGAGGGGGTGGAGATTAAGTGTAAAGGCAACAGCTAGTGGGTGGGAATTAATGTGCTAAGGAAAGGAGGGGTTTTAATAAGGAAGAGGCTAAAAGAGCTGACCCATAGGAAAAAGGTTTCTTGATAACTTTCTGGAGAGGAGAAATCATCTTGTTTTTTTGTTTTTGTTTTTTTTTTTGCTTTGTAGCCCAAGCACTTATGCCAGTACCTGGCACATGGTATCTACTTCATAAATGCTCATTGAATTGAAGACTCTTCCAGGTACATGATCATAGCAAATGAAACATCCAATTGTGGCTTTGATTTCCATTTTTTTAATGACATTAGTAATCCCTTCAGTTCTTTTTTAGTTTTGGCTTAACTAAGAATCTGCAATGGATCTGTGATCATATTGATGTGAATATTCTCTCCAGGAATCCATCTATCCTTGTCCATCCTGTGCAGTTTTTACTCATGCCCCCATAAACTCACAACAAGGAGCTTACCCAATATGGTGATTCCCTTCCTTATTTCTTCTTACCTTCTTATTTCATCTTGAATGAAGTCAGATCTTTCAGTAGGGCCCACAGACTTTGACCAGTTCATCTTTTCATTCATACTTTCTCAATGGCATCCTTTATGCTACTACCTCTTCATAATTCCTCATAAAGTCAAAGATTTAGAGGCAGAAGAAACTTTTAAAAGTCAGTGAATCCAACCCTCTCATTTTATAGATGGGGAAACTGAGACCCAGAGAGGTTGGGTGACTTGTCTAAAGTCATGTAAGCATTAAATGTCTGAGCTAGGTCCTCTGACCCCAAATCTAGTATTCTTTCCAATGAACCACACTGTCTCTTGCTCACAACATTTTGCAGTCTACTCATGGCCTTTTGTTGATGAGGTTAATTTCATTTCTTTGGAAACTTCGAGTTTCATGACTCATAGCCATGTAACAACAACAAAAGACTTGATATTTCAAAAATAGATCAGATGAGATTCTTCTTTCCCCCACTTCAGTTTAGAATTAGCTGAAACCTTCAGGATTTCTAAGTAGTAGGGTAGCTTTATAAATGAGTTAGTAACTGGAGATTGAATAGACTCAAACCAAAATAGTCTTAAAGGTCAAAATGACATCAATCACTCCCTTCTCTACGTTGGTGTTTTTCTTTATTTTTTTACATTTTCACCTTAGTCATGTTGCATAGAAGAATTAAAATGAGTGGGAGAAATCATAAAACAAAACAAAACATAATACAAAAGAAAATAATCTGTTTCATTCTGCAATTGAATACCATAGTTCTTTCCCTGGATGTGGAAGGCACTTTGCCTCAAGTCCATTAGGAATTTTTTGAGTCCTTGCATTGCAATGAAGTAAGTCTACCAGAAAAATTCCTCATACACTGTGGTTGTTGCTGTGTGCAAAGTTCTCCTGTTTCTGCTCCTTTCACTCAGCATCAGTTCATATAAGTCTTTCCAGGCCTCTCTTGTAGAGGGCCAGTACTGATGGAGTCCACAATGTGAGGTACTGTCCAGGTTTTACTTGAGATTTGTACTAGCATAAAGGATGACATTCTCAGGATTGGTTCACCATTCCACTCTTGATAATCCAGGATGAGATTGTCCTGACCCTGATTGTGTACCTCAAGGTTGTTACACAGAAGGAATGAAGATAAGGAAGTAAAAGATGTAAGTTAAAACTCTTCTCATGGGAATAACCTTGTTTGCTTGCTTAAGGGAGTATATAAATCTTGATCCTCAGATTAATGAACCAGTTATGTACAGATTGTACAAGCTCTCCTAGCCCCTACTGCTATCTCTTTCTTTTCTATCAACTGCCATGCCTCTAATCTTCCAGTTTCTGGCGCCCTCTGAAGTCTTCCTGTTCACCATTTCTTATGGCACAATAGTATTCTATTACATTCATATAACACAATTTATTCAGCCATTCCCCAATTGATGGACATCCTCATGATTTCTAGTTTCTGGCCACCACAAAGAGAGCTGCTAAAAATATTTTGTACATGTGAGACCCTTTTCCATTTTTATGATCTCTTGGGGATATGGTCCTAGAAGCAATATTTCTGGGTCAAAGGGTATGCACATTTTTTGTAGCCCTTTGAGCATAGTTCCAAATTGCTCTCCAGAATGGCTGGATTAGCTCACAGCTCTACCAACAATGAATTAGTGTTTCAACTCTCCCACATCTTCTCCAACATTTATTATCTTCCTGTTTTGTCATGTTAGCCAATCTTATAGGTGTGATGTGTCATCTCAGAGTTGTTTTGATTTGTATCTCTCTAATAAATAGTGATTTAGAGCATTTTTTCATATGACTGTAGATACCTTTAATTTCTTCCTCTGAAAAATGCCTGTCCATATTCTTTGACGATTTATCAGTTAGAGAATGACTTATATTCTTATACATTTCACTCAGTTCTCCATACCTTTTAGAAAAGAGGCCTTTATCACAGACACTAGATGCAAAAATTCTTTTGTAGTGTTCTGCTTCCCTCCTAATCTTGGTTGCATTGGGTTTGTTTGTGCAAAATACTTTTCAATTTAATGTAATCAAAATTATCCATTTTATACTTCATAATGTTTTCTATCCCTTGTTTAGTCAAAAATTCTTCCCTTCTCCACAAACCTGATAAATACACTATTCCTTGCTCCCCTAATTTGTTTATAGTATCAATCTTCATACCTAGATCATGTACCCATTTGAACTTTATTTTTGTGTATGATGTCAGGCTTTGGTCTATGCCCAGTTTCTGCCATACTGTTATCCAGTTTTTCTCAGCAATTTTTGTCAAACAGTGAGTTCTTATCCCAGAAGCTAGGGTCCATCGGTTTATCAAACAGTAGATTGCTATATTCATTTACTACTGTGTCTTGAGCACCTCACATATTCCACTGGTCTACCCCTCTATTTCTTAGCTAGTACCAATTGGTTTTGATAATTGCTACTTTATAATATAATTTGAGATCTGCTAGGGCTAGGCGAGCTTCGCTAGCATTTCTTTTCATTGGTTCCCTTGATAATCTGGACCTTTTGTTCTTCCAGATACATTTTGATATTATTTCTTCTAAATCTAGATGCAGGCATTTTTCTACTGATATTCTCAATCTTACCTGGTTTTGTTCCATGAATCCATGAAGGTAGTAGTAATGAATATTTAGACCAATTGGAGAGCCCAGTGTTGTCATTTCCTGCTAAATAACTATAGCACCATCCCCTCATCCTCTTGTCATGACTAAGAGAATCAGACATAAGAAGGAAATGATCAAGGTTTGACTGTCTAGGGAGGGTGAGTGTAGGACAGGACAAAGTACCACAGTTTTAGAGGATGGAGGAATGGTAAAGAGCAAGCAAGATGACAATCAGAGGGAAAGAGATTGCCTAGGATCTTCTCCAAATTCTTATGATATGACTATAACTAGTGACTAGACAGAAGTAGACTCAGGAGGTGATTATAGGGCAGGAGAGGCTGAGACAAATGAGTGAAGGGGAAGGAGATAACTGAATCCAGTTCCTGATGGCTCCTTTTGTGGAATAGCCAGAGACCAGCCACATTGTCCAGAATCCCTAACTCCATCCACTACTTTGAGTTTTGGATTAACTCAGATTCTAAAATGGATTTATGATCTTTTCAATATGAGCATTGCCTTCAACAGTAGTGAACATATGGCCTCTATGCTTGCATCTGTAAGTGGAAATGTTTGGGGATAATAATGCAGGGGCAGCATGGTATACTGGAAAAGTCATTGTCCTTGGAGCCAAGAAGAAACTGGTTTGAATCTCACCTCAAATGCCCACTAGCTGTGTAACTCCAGGCAAATTCTTTGACCTCCCAGTGCCTCCATTTCCTCACTTATAAAAAAAGGGTGGGGTTTTTTGATGGCCTCTAAGATCCCTACCACCTCTAAGGCTATGATTCTTTATTGCGAAAAAGGTTTTGCAAACCCTAAAGCACTATGGAAAGGTGAATTTTTATTAATATTAGTACCAATATAGACATGTTTGATCTTTCAAAGGATTTATAATAGTCCCAAAGATAATAAAGAATCAGTACTGAATCAGAAAGATATTTCCTCATGCTCTCATTTTCAGACTACTTTTTAATCACTTCTATTTTATTCTAGAAATAAATGGCACTAACTCTGAGAAGGAAGGGTTCTTTAATTGGGGTACATGGACCCTATGGGATCCTTGGATAGATTTCACAGTGTTGGAGTGGGATCTATGAACTTGAATAGGAAAAATATCTTTACGTTCACTAATTTCTACCAAATTCATCATTTATTTCAATATAGGCAACAAACCTTATTCTGAGAAGATACTTTACCAGATTATCAACAGAGACTATGATACACAAAAAGCAAAGAAGTTCCATATTAGAAGGGTGCAAAATAAGTCTGAGGTAAACTACTATACTAAACTAATACATTTTCCATAGGTCAAAGGATCTCCTTGTTTAAGGAGAGTCTTGCATAAAGAGTCATTAATTGGGCTTTGATCTTCATAAAAGAGTAAAAAAAAATTAACTAGTCAATCATTTAATAATTTGTTCCAATGTCACCTATTCTAGAAAACAAAACAACCATGTGGTACAATGGATAAAGGGCAGAGTTTAAAGTTTTGAAGATCTGAATTCCAATGTGACCTCAGATACGCAGCAGTTTTGTGACCATGGGCAAGTCACTTAATGCCTCAGAATAAGGCATTATCCAAAACAACTCTCTAAGGCTCTAAGGTATAGGAGGAGCAACTATTTATATAGTTTCAGGGTTTTTAAAGCCCTTTAAAAATGCCATCTCATTTAATCTTCACATCCTTGGGAGGTAGGTACTATTATTAGCCCCATTTTACAACTGAGGAAACTGAGGCAAACAGAAGTGAAGTAACTTGTCCAAAGTCACACAACTAGCAAATGTTTGAGGCTAGGTTTCAGCCAACACTTATTTCAGGTAGTGAACTGAAATAAGTTGGTGATCTAGCTCTGTAGACTCTCTATGTCCTTAATTGGAGCTCACTGATATGACCATACAGGTTATCCTCTTCTGGACATAGTACTCCCAGCCCTTCTCTACAAGGAGCAATGTGGCCTTGATCTAGTGAAGGAGCTGAAGAAGAAGTTAGACAATGGGATACAGTAGCAGCAGGAGGGAGCCATGGTTGAGATCAGAGAGACATTGGTGCTGAAACGTATCATTCATCCTTTTCCCCAATGGATTAGTTAGATGCCGTGAGAAGCCCCTGTTAGTGACCAGACAGCCAAGATTGGGAAAAGTTCCCTCCCTCATGAGTTCCAGGTTGACACTGGTTTCAGTTCTATACCCATAAAAGAAACCAAATCCAGATTATGTAGTTTCTTTGTCTTTATCTATAAATTGGCTATATTATACCAACCATTGTTGAACAATGAATGAACTCTCCTTTGACTGTTCCTATAAAGGAACATGAGAGTGGGGAACTAAAATAACTTCAAACTCTGTTTCCTAGAACATCTGAATTCAGCTTTACCAGTGTTATAGGTTTTTGGGGTCTAGAAGAATGACCAATATGTTCAGTAGGTATTTTATTATACATTATTGTCTTGTTATGTATTGTTTCTTTGCTTATGGTCAAGGGTTAAGGCACTGTATACAGTTAAATGTGCTTTTATTTTGTTTTGTTTTTCTTTTTGCTTCTATATGGCATAAAGACAGGCTAATATGACTAAGGTTCAGCAAACATGTCCTTCTCCAGGGGAAGCAGGGTTGGACCAGAAGATGAGATATTGAGAGATATTCTAATTGAGTAAATGCAGAAATCCACACTCCTTTAATAATGAGTCACTATGATACCACAGAGTTAATAATGAGTCAGCACTGGACCCCAGAAACAGGACCTAAAAGTTAAAAGGTTGCTGAATGTCTGGGAACTATTGAGACCTTGAAATATTCCTCAGCATTTCTGCTGTCTGGGACTCACAAAATTTTGCAGCTAAATGGTGCTTTAAGTTTTATCAAATGCTTTTCTCAGAAATTTCCAAAGGTCCTCCTTGTTTCTTTTTTGTCTATTTCCTTAACAGAAGCTAAGTAGAGTAGTGGGTAGAGTGCTGCGTCTTGAGTTCAAATATGACCTCAGACACTTTACTAGCTCTTAGATTCTGGACAAGTCACTTAAACTCTGTCTACCTCAGTTTCTTCAATGGTAAAAATGGGGATAATAATTACATCTATCTTGCAAGATTGTTGTGAGCATCAAATAAGACAATATTTGTAAAGTGACACATAGTAGCACTATAAATGTTTATTTCTCTACTGTTCTAAAGGCTGTGCCTAGAATAGGATGAAGACTGGATCTGTGATTTTATTGCTGTAGAGAACTCCCAGGTAAGGAAAATATTTCTACTAATGCAGGTCAACACCTTCTCTCTTACTCATAGTCTTAGAGAGTTGCCTAGAGCATGAGCACCAAGAGGTTAAGTTGATTATGGGGAGAGGACAGTTGCCTCATCCTGGATCATCTCCAGTCATCCTGAGGAATGTCAGGTCACTGGATTCAGATGGCTCTGGAGGAGAAGTGAGGCTGGTGACCTGCACGGTCATCCCTCACTCAAAACAAAGTCAAGTGCAAGTCACGTCATCATTTCTCTGATGGCATTGTCTTCTTTGGCAACAAAGGACAAACACAATCCTGTTTCTTTCATTATCTCCCACTCCTTTCTCCCTCCCCTTAAAGACGAATGTTTCCCAAGACTCTATCCTTGACTCTGTCTCCTCTTTTATATATAATTTTACTTTAAATGATCTCATCTTAACCCACAACCTTAGTGGTCAGTTCTAAACAAGATGCTCCTAAATCTGAATCTCCATCCTAAACCCATCCAGGTAGTTCCCATCCCATGTTTCCACCCACTTGCTGAATATCTTCACCTGTTGGTACTTCAGACTCAATATGTCCAAATAAGAGTTGATAATCTTCCCCTCCAAACCTAGCTTTACCTCTAGCTTTTCTGTTTCTGATAATCTATCATCCCTCCAGTCATCCCTAACTCAACAACTACTGTTCAGTCATTTTTCAATTATGTCTGACTCTTTGTGATCCCACTTAGACTTTTCTTGGCAAAGATACTGGAGTGGTTTGCCATTTCTTTCTCCAGCTCATTTTAAAGATGAGGAAACTGAGGTAAACAGGATTATGTGACTTGCCTATGATTGTATAGCTAGTAAGCGTCTGAGATCAGATTTTAACTAGGGAAGATGAATCTTCCTGACTTCAGATCTGACACTCTATCCACTGTGGCACCAACTCTTCCTTCTTCCTCTTTTCTCATATCCAGTTATTTGCGAAGTCATATCAGTTCTACCTTGCCAATATGTTTTGCATCTACTCTCTCTTTGTAACTTCCACCTCTTCTTTATTTGAGGCTCTTCCTACCACTCACCAGTCTAACGTAAGACTTTCAGTACAGCATTTTGGCTCTGACCAACCTTGCCAGACTCATCTCATACTACTTCCTTTCTCACACAGTCCTTTGTCCTTGTCTTGTCCCTTTTTATTTCCTGGCCTTTTGTATTGACATTCCTATTTCTGGAATAGAAACCCCCTCCCTGTCCCTCTAAAGCCCCACTCAAGTGACACCTTCCCCCTGAGGCTTTTCTAGTACCCCACATCTGAAAATAATACTGAAGTGTGTCATGGGACACTGCAATTTGGCTGGACCTCTCCTCTGCACTCATCATGGTTTCCTTTGTATTATGGTTATTTGTGCACATCATTGCTTCTCATCAGCTCCTAAGTACAAGTGTCTCCTGAGATCCAGATTGTTGTCATAACTGTCAATCTCCAGACCCTAGGACAGGACCTTGAACTTTTTTCTCCTTTCCTTTCCTTTCCTTTCCTTTCCTTTCCTTTCCTTTCCTTTCCTTTCCTTTCCTTTCCTTTCCTTTCCTTTCCTTTCCTTCCTTTCCTTTTTTTCCTTTCCTTTCTATCCCTTTCCTTCCCTTTTCTTTCTCCTTCCCTTTCCCCTTTTCCTTCCCTTCCCTTCCCTTCCCTTTCCTTTTTTTTCTTCCCCTCTTTTACCTATGATTTCATCCCTCTGGGAAACTAGAACACTCCTAGTGTTGAAACAATGTCTGGTCATCAAGTCAATAAGCATGTATTAACCCTGTGGGCAGTATGTTAAGCGTAGTCATATAGCTGTGCTGTTTGTCTGTAACTTAAAACCTTAGCAAATTGCCTGGAACCTTGGAAGGTTAAGTGATTTGCTCATGGTCACATAGGTAGTATATGTCAGAGGCAGGATTTGAACCCAGGTCTTCCTGACTCATAGGCCAGCCTTTTATTACCTCTGCCACAATAATTTTGGCTTAGATGAAACACTGCAGAATATATAGGAAGTGGAAGCCTCTGGCTAGTGGGTAGAGATTAAATATATAGAATCATATTATTTTATTTAGCGTAGAGAGGAGAGAGACAGAGTTGGAAACAGAGACAGAGGTGACAATCCAGGAATGAAGGAGGGAGCATAAAACATTGAGTATCATTATTCTGTCTTGAGGGGCAGCTGCTCTGCAGCTCCTGGGGCCTACAACAATAGGGGCCACCCCAGGGCTCTATTGGCCAGCGTCCAACAGTGGGAGTGGTGGTTGGATCCCATGTGGAAACCAGCAGGTCCTTCTCTCACCCCCTGCCTGCCTGTGGGGAAGAGTCAACCACAGATCAACAGCAGGAGATTCACATTATACCAAGGAGATGCTCAGAATGTGTCCCAGTCTTATAATAGAGCTGATTTTTTTTTAACCAGATGATTGCTTTCTGGTTGATCTCAATTGATGCTGGAGGAAAGAAGGAGGGGAAACAACATATGATTAAACATATTTTAAAGGAGTTGCCAAAACATCTTTTCCAGACACATGCACATGGCTTGTGTCTCTGAGAGGATGAACTCTTGGAGGTCAGAGACCATGCCTTTCCATGCACACAACCCCAGTGTCTAAAGGTTAGTGTTTGGAGCCACATTAAGCCAGCCACTGAGTTTTCTCTGGCATTTGGTTACAATTTCATATGACTTTGCAAAGTTTCCTACTTGCAATATAGAAGTCACTTCCGCACTGGGTAAATCCTCCCATCTGTAGCATTTCTTATTCTGAGGAAAGTCTGAGGAGTTTGCCTACTCCTTCCATGGAGGCAGTGTTCACAAGTATGGGACAAACACCTCCTTCACTTGCACTTTGGGTCTTGGATGGACTCCAAAATATCATTTGTGCATCCGGCAGCCTCAGTACTAGCTTGCACCTACAGTCTCCCAACTTTAGAATGATCCATTCCATTCTGAGAGGGTTGTCTCAGTGGAGATTTCATAAATCTACAATAAGAGAATTTGACAAGAGCAGATGGTGGAGAGTCCTGGGGGAAGTGGTCTTCTAGAGCAATGATTCCTAGAGGGGAGAGAGAGAGGAAATGTGATATCAGAGTGCAGCCCAGGAGAAGTTCACAGGGACCCTATCCAAATAACACATATGGACTATGACAGAATTCTGGGGCGGGGGAGGGTCAAGAGAAGGGCCGTGAACCTCTACAACTGTCTTTAAAAATGGAACATCAAAATGGCCAGCGACTGGAGGTTCTCCTCTGACCTAGGATAACTACTTTAATGCGAGAGGGAGATAGTCAAGAGACATGGAGAGATCATGGCCATCTCTTCAAGATGGAAACATCATAGACCTGTATGGTCAACTAATATCATGGTCTCAAATTCTTTCTACATGTTTGTTTTAAATTTATATCACTAATGGGGGGGGGCTGTGCAGTTAGGTGATAATGGATAGAGCACCGGCCCTGGAGGGTTAGTTTAAATGTGCCCTTAGATACTTACTAGCTGTGAGCCTAGGAAAGTCGTTTAACCTCATTAATTACCTCTGGAAAAAATGATGTCACTAATCTTTATGAAAGGCTGTATGGTATAGCCAATAAAGTAGTGGATGATGGGCTGTGAGTGGGTGGGTGGAGTCAGGAAGACCCAGGTTCCTATCCTATCAGGCTTAGTGGCCGGTAGACCTTGGGCAGGTCTTTAAAACTCTTTATGCCTCAGTTTCCCCATCTATAAAATGAGAATGGTAATAGCAACTACTTCACAGGATTATTGTGAGGGTCACGTGAAGCAATGTGTGCAAGACACACTGCAAACCTTGTTATATATAAAAAGATGCATTGCTATTTCAACCACATTTTCATCAGAACAAAGAGACAGAGACAGCTACAAGTGGAACATCAAAATGGCAAAAAGTTGAAAGGTTCATCTTCTTAAATAGCTGACTTGTAGACAATCCTCTGAGATTTCTAGAATGTATTTCATGTTTGTCATCTCAGTTGCTCCTCTGTGCAATAGGTGTGATTATTATCTATTTTATAGATGAGGAAACTCATCCCAGAGAGGGATTTGCCCAAGGTTACCTTGAGACTAAGTGACGCAGCTGATCTCCAGAATGGAAAATCCAAGTTCCACCTACCCTCTTCACTTATGAATGACACATTTTCAGTGTGCTTCCACTGGAATAAAAATGTGTCAAGATTTAACAACATTAGCAACAAAAATAATAACACATCTTTGAGAAGTAGGTGAAATGGCAGTGACAAGAGGTTGTCATCCAGGAAAACAGAAATGTTTAAGCCTCCGGCAGAGATGAAAACTATAAACCTAGCACGACTTGAGTCAGTAAATAATACGGTGCTGTTCTCAGAGTCTCATTCTTCTATTAATACTTAAATCAAACAGGCATGTTTGCTAATCTTTTTTTCATGTGTTTCTGGCTCTATTTACTTCTCCCATCTGTTCTGTCTCTTTCTTTTTCCTCTTTCTGTATGTAGTTTTCCTTGTCTCTATCACTCAACTTGAGGCTTCCCCAAGGCCCCTCTTCTCTTTTCTCTGGAGTGATTTCTTTTTTATGTGTTCACCCTTGCTTTGCTTAGTAAGAGTTTTTTTTTTCTAATTTTACTGTTTTTTCTTTTTTCTTCTTTTAAATACTGAGTGTGCTGTCACTTTTTCTTATTTAAATCCCTGTTCTCCACTCTTTACCTTCCCTTGCTTCCAGATTCAAAACAGTTGCCAAGTCTTATAGATTCTTCTTCCTCTCCTATCAATCTTTCCCATCACTTTGTCTTTATTAACAGAGCCACTACCCTGGTTCAGGCCCCCATCACTTTTCATCTGATCTCTTGCTCCACCCTCCTAATTTCTGTCTGCCTTCAGTCTCTCCCCTCTCCAGCTATCTTCTGCATCACTGAAAAGTTCGTATTCTTAAAGTAAAAGACTGGCCATGTTATTCCTCTGTTCAAAAAAACTTCAATGTCCCTCCCTTTCCCCCACCTCATTGCCTTTGAAATATAATATAAATTCCTCTGCTTGACATTCACAATCTGGTCCCAGTCTATCTTTCCTGGTGGATTACACAGTATATAGCATACTCTTCCTAGTCACCTCCATCCATCTCTTGGAACTCAAGATCTCTTCAAGACCCAGCTCAAGGGCTGCCTCTTTCAAGAGGGTTTTTCTTATTCCCCAGGTTCTCTGCTACGGAACAGTTGCCTTGGCCACTGTGAGTACTCTAAGCTGAGAAGAGGGTCTATGAGTTCATGATAGCCTAGGGGACTTGGACTGAGTCTTCATTCCCATAGCCCTGTTCCATCTCCTTTATGAGACATTGGGAAGGAATGGAGGAGTTACAGGGTCATCTCACCAGGCCTGGCTTTCCTTGTCCCAGGCTTAGGTCCCTCTGAGAAACTTCTGCTAAAGGAAAGGCAAGTGGCAGCCAGGGTCTGGAGGGTGGGCTTACCAGATCAGAGCTCTGCAGAAGCAGAAGGTCCCTTGCCCTGGTGGGGCCTTGGCTGAATGAGTTTAACTCTTATCCCTTCTGTTCCTGACCTTCCTGCCCAAGTGGTTCTCACAATAAAACGCAGCCTAGCTTCAAAACGAAAACAAGAATGAAAAAAAAAACTGTACTTCAAAAAATACACCCGAAAATCACTTATGAATGGGCACATAGCATTCTCCTAATTGTTCATTGGAGGCAGACACCACCTCCCTTTTGTCTTTGCATCCCTAGTACTTAGCATAGTATCCAGCACATAGCAGGCACTTTTTAGTTGATCAGCTGATTAATTAGACAACCACTCATTGGACTCCCAGCCTCTAATCTCTCCCCTGTCTAATCTATTATCCACAGAATCGAAAAAATAACCTTTCTAAAGCGTCAGTCTGACCATGCCTCTTTCCTACTCAAGAGCATTTAATGGCTCCCTCCTGATGATAAACCCCTCAGCTGGGCATTCCATTATGGCTCCAACTGACCTTTCCAGCACCTCATACAGTGCCTGGCACATAGTAGGTAACTAATAAATTTTTCTTGACTTTACTTCACATAAATTCCCATCACGTGCCCTACTTTCTAGTCAAACTGGCCCACTTGCGCTCCCTCAGACCAGGGACTCCATAACTTTGTACTGCTGCCTTGGCTGCCCTCCATTCTTGGACTGCATCTTTATTGCCTTCCCTTAGGATCTCTAGTTCCCTTCAAGGCTGGGCATCTGTACCATTTCCTATAAAAAATCATTCCTAGTCCTCTTTGTTTAGGGCTGTCTTCTTCTTCCTCAAATCGCTATGTAAATCCTTATCTCTTTGTATATTTTATTCCCCTGGTAAAATGTAATTCTTGGTTAGGGACAGTTTTCCATTGGGTTTCTGCATCCCCAGCGTCCAATATATAGAACTCTCACTTAATATATAGTTGTTTGTTGAATCTTTCCCCTTAGGACCAGTGGCTTAATGGTGGAATAGAATTTAGAGATTATCCCATACCACCGCCTCATTTTGTAAGTAAATTTAAACTGAGTGTCAGAGAGGTTAGTTGACTTGTCCAGGGTCACGGTGCTATAATGAGGATCTGAACTCAGGTCCCCTCACTCCAGATTGGGTCCAGCGCATTGTTGGCTTCTTTATTCTGCTTCTTCCTCATCTTAATTGTGAGATTCTTTTTAAAGCTCGTTCATTTTAATCCATTCTCTGTCCTTTTCCCTCTCTTTTTTCACATTCACTTACATGCCTCCAAGTAGCCACCTAATGAAGGTACTCTCTATGGCCTGTCAATCAATCTTAACCAGTAAATCAATTACGGATGTGGTTGCTTCTGTCCTTCATTCTTGAGGAGGACCGTGACATCAAGATGATGATGTGACTTGCAGTTGGTTCTGATCTGAGTGAGGGAGGGCTGTGCAAGGCCACCAGCCATCTGGATCCAGTGGCCTGATATTCATCAGGATGGCTGGAGATAACCCAGGATGCAAGGTGAGACTCTGACCATTTCTGGCTAAGGTCCTATAACATTCGCACTTTGAGTGACATAGATGCATTCAATAAACAGGTTTCTTTAAGTAGTTGTTCAAGGGATGGCCTCTTTAATAAAAACAAAATCCAACTGGGAGGACAAGACCCTCAGGGTTCCTGGGCAAAAGTGAAACAATTACTATTTAGTAACCAGTCAATTAACGAGTTTATTAACTACCTTCATATCAGATATATATGTCTTTATTTCCTATTGATTCTTAATTATTCCATAGCCAGAATGGAAAAATGCTCCATGAAGAAGACATTCTGATGCCTTTTCCTTTTCTTTATTCACTCTCAGCTGCTAAAAAATAAGTCCATCAATGTGATGCTTCTTTCCTCCCCGATGCTACTGTGAGACATAATTTTCACTTTGCTATGTTCCCAAACCTTGCCCTCATATATTGAGAGGAACTGGATGTGTGATTTCATTGGTATAGGGAACTTCCAAAGGAGAACACTCTTTAACTCTAGGGACCTTGGGAATCATCTAAACCAACCCTCTCCTTTTACAGAGGAGAAAACTGAGGACCAGAGAGGTAGAGAGACTTGCCCCATATCACTGAGTCAGAAAATGACTGAGCCAAGATTCAAACACAGATTATATGATGCAAACCCTTAAAAGAAGAAAGATTTAAATCAGAGCATACCTCAAGTAATGGAAGAGGGGGGAACTGCAATCTGCCTGTTCTTCTCCCAGTGACTTCACTTTGCCCCATCCCTAAATATTGTATTTATGTAGTGTTTTCTATTAATCAAAATGCCTTCACAGACGTTGTTTCATGTAATCATTACCCTATCTTATAGATGAGACCACTGAGACACAAAGGTACCCAGATCTACTGACTCAATCTTACACTTTTTCTACTCTGGCTAACTCACCTTCCTCTAACTGGATCTTTCCTTATCACTGAAGAAGTGGACTTGAAGTGAGTTTCTGAGTTGGAGGCGAGGAGGAGAGAATTAAGGAGGAGGAGATGAGAGGAAAACTCCTTTGTATGGCTCAAGATGAACCTTTTCTACACATCTTAGAATTCATAGCCTCCCTCAGGTCTCAAGTAGGGACTCACCTGTTATAATTAATAATAATGTAGCAGTGGTTGATCACAATAATGCCTTCAGTTTTAATAACGCATTCAAGTCTGTCATTTTCATTTACGATGGAAGCAAAGTTATATTTGTCTGAATAGCTAGACCATCAACTTTCTCATTCTATGGAGTCTTGGACTGCCCAATCTGTACAGGTATTATTTTACAAATAAGAAAACTTACAGAGTTAGACTTACCTTGCTCAAGTCTTTATAGCACAGAGGCATCTCACTATCCAAACCTCCCTTCCAGACTTTAAAAAGGTATATAAATATATTTTTACATAGTTGAATTTAGAGTTTTACTCTTATTCTAATTCATTGTTATGGCCCATTGTTTCCCCATTTGTAAAGGGAGAGGATTGAACTAAGGCAAACTCCAAGGCTATTTCTAGCCAACTTTAATATCTTATTAATTCACTTCATATTCACATTTCCATGTCTGGCTATTTTCTACACATGTGCCATTTTAAAAATAGCTATGCAATGTTCCATTATGCTGATAGAGTAGACTCAGGTTTTATTTTTCAGGATCCCTACTTTTGACACCATTTATGGGAATCTGCTTTGAAAGTCCTTTGCAAAAACAAATAATGGAGGAAGAATATTCCCAAAGGAACATGTGGTATTCCCACTTTGGCTTTCCTTGGATGGAAAAATTGTGTGAATGGCTAGATAAAGGCAGTGTCCATCAGACTGGCTCTTTTGGACATTTGACAATCTTCACCTCAGAATGGGAACTAGATGGAAGCATAAATCTTTCTGGTCACAAAGCATGGTACATTCTACACTGCTGAAAACTAGTCTGGAAAATGTGTAGTTCTAAACAGGACTGAATAACATGCCTGATGTGAAGGATCTTACCCATTTTGCTGCTATCAGTCACTAGCCAGAGACTTGTCCTGGCAAACAAAAATGGTGGCAGAATTCTGTCAGTTTGGGGAGAGTCACTGTATATTTTCAATAGCCAATACCAATACATCTCCAGAAGACTCTTGTTTCACTGCCCTGAAGCTCAGTAAATGGCTAAGTGAATAGCATTTTACCTCAGCCAGCACTGGTGGTACAGCTTTTCCAAAGAGTCACACAGACTGAGAAAAATATAGCTTGAGTGTTATTGAAAATAAACTGGTTTTTGAGACAACGAAAACATTTTATTCGCCAAATTAAAGCCGAATGACAGTGGCCTGTTTTTAATTCCTATTGTCCATGGAATCGAAGCAATGCGTTCATTTTGATTTTTCATGGTTATTGTCCCCATTAAAAAACGGTCAACTTCAATTGCTTATTATTTGCTCAAGTTGTTTACCTTTGAGCCTGGATTTGACTGAAAAATTAAACAAGTACATTCAAATGCCATCATGTAACACATGGTCAGTGTTCTATCCTGGGAAGGCCATTTTTCTCACTGAGCACTGACAGTTGCATGTAAAACATTTTCCCTGATATTAAAACAGCATTGTGCTCAAGGATTTGGGGATGGGGATAAGGATGGGGAGAGAGGTAGAAATGTTTTCAAGTAACCAAGAAGAATTTTAGTTAGAGTTTACAAAAATTGAAACCAACTCCAAACCCACAAAAGCTAGGTGGGAGTAAAGTAAGTATCCACAGTCTCCTAAAATGCTGGTGTACAGTTGCATGTGTGCCATACATAGGTTTTTTAACAATTCAGCTTGACAGATTGCAAAGGGAGAAACTGACCCACCAATGTTCCCACCAATCACATATTTTGAGACTCAGCTTTTTCCAATTACTCTTAGACCACATGGATTTTTAGGGTTTGGAAAATCAAGGTCAAATTCAAAAAGGCAAAAGCACCCAGGAAACCCGTTTTTTTCCTCCTGTACATGAAACCTCAACTCTCCTTTGTTCAAAGATTCTCTACTGGACAGTTTTGAATACCACCGAACTGCAAGGAGTCATGGGGAGTAACAGCAGGAAAAACACTATGTTCAAAAATAAACAAGGAGCCAAACCCCAGGGCAGCCCAAATCAAGGCTCAACACAGGGGAAATTCACTTCTGTTTGCCCACTTAGATTCTGTTCCTCTTGTACTGACTCATTCATTCAAAATGATAGAAAGGTTATAATGACTTCCTGAAGAATTTAAATTTCAGAACCATAGGACCATTAGAATTTAGGTTTACCATGGCAACCCTTATTATAGAAACACAGATTCAAAAAAATTAAAAAAAGAACTCAGGGGTCATCTAGTTTGATCAATATATGAAAAAAAACACACATCTACTATGTAATCAGCAAATACTCATCCAGGTCTTGTTTGAAAAATTCCAGTGGGGAGGAAACTCACTGCTTCCCATGGCAGCCCATTCCATTTTGGGATAACTGTAGTTGTGACAAAATTCCCATTTACCACATCTTCAGTTGTAATTCAGTCATTTTTAAATCATGTCCTACTCTTCATGATATCATTTGAGATTTTCTTGACAGATTCTGGAGTGGTTTGTCATTTCCTTCTCCAGCTCGTTTTTCAGATAAGGAAACCAAGGCAAACAGGATAAAGTGACTTGCCCAGGGTCACACAGCTACTAAATGTCTAAGGTCAGATTTGAACTCAGGAAGATGAGTCTTCCTGACTCTAGGTCCTGTCTTCTGTGCCCTAAAGTGCCACCTAGTTGCCCACCCTCACCTTAATATGGTGCTAAGATCTGCCTCTGAAATTTCAAACTATTACTACTAGTTCTGTGTCCAGGAGCCAAACAGAAAATTCATATCCCTCTTCCACATCACCTCTCTTCAAAATACTAGAAGACAGTTATCATGCTTCCCTTAAATGTTTTGGGAAAAAGTGATGTTAGATAAAACAGTAGTACTCTAGCGGGATGTTAATGCCAAGGAATGATGTTTAAATCGGGTGATTGGCCAACTGATCTTATAATGGCTTTGCAGGGAATTTGGCTACAATGATTTTATGAGGTTATTGTGAAGGGCTGCTGAGAGAATAGTTATAAGTTGGATATGCCTCTCTTTTTAAAGAAATGCAGTTTTATTGCTCTCAGGTAGAGTTAGTATAAAGTATATGAAACTAAGATAGGTACTAAGAGTACATGAAATTAATTAATAAAAAATTCATAGTAGTTGACCTTTATTTCTAATGAATAATATAGAAAAATTCTATAGTATACAAAAGTGAGAAAAGGCCACAACACTGAAAGAATATATAATTTCTTCCATTCTTTGATTTAGCAAAGTTGTACCCTTAGAATGAATTTCTTTATTCTCAGGTTAAAAACTCTGAACAATAAAAGGAATCATATACACACATATGTTATATATATATATATGTATATACATAAAACACATATATGTCTTAAGTATGTAAAGTTTTGGATTACAGAGTACAAATTAAAGAGGACTTTATCTAAAAGAAAATAAAACTGATTCGGTGGGTTTATTTCTAAATGCATTTCCAAAATGCAACCCTAGATCTAAGTTTTTGAAAATATTGTGATCATTAAGTAGTTATATTACTTGTGGTGGTTTGCTAAATTTTATTTGGTTATGCTCCTGGATTGCCAATTTGAACTTTCCCTTTTAATAGCACCAGTTCATTTGGGAACTTGGAGATTTCTATCCAAAAGTTAGATTAAATGAAAAAAAGTTGAGAGTTTTAAATTATAAACCAGCACCACAGTGAAATGTTGGTCATGGGAAAAAGAGAAGAATTATTACTGAGGCCACACAATCATTACTATGTCTTTTAATGTATAGAGCCAAATACATTATTGAAAACTGATTGCTCCTTGGGCTGGCCTCATATCATTGACTGAGTCTAATTTTTCTTCCCCAAGACTCTATAGACTGAATTATTGCTCCCAGTACATTTCCATGTCAACTCCTGAGAAGATTTACTTTTCTATTTTCCCTATCATACCCTTTGCTTGTCATCTTATCCATTCCATTAATTGATCCGTTTTGAATAATTCAAATTGATTTAATTCAGCAATCATTTATTGAAAGTCTAGGTACTAAGGATACAAATATATATTCAACATTTATATACAAAAGAGCTTTGGGATTTGAGCTAGAAATTTTTAAGATGAGAGTGAAGAGGAAGGAAGATCAGACATCAAGGGAAACCTAAGAAAAAGTGGGAAATGATATAATATATAATGGGAACAACCAATAGGTACATTTGGCTGGAACAGAGATTATATGGTGAGAAATAATTTGCAATTAGACCAGAAAGGTAGATTGGAACCAATCTGTGAAGTGCTTTTCATGTTGCACAGAGGAGTTTATAGTATTTCTAATGGCAAGAGTAAACTAAGGACATGGCCAGAATTGTGCTTTGTGCACATCAATTGGCAGTTATATTGAGGATGAACTATGGAGGGGAGTGTTTGGAAGCAGGGAAACCAATTAAGCTATTGCAATAATATTAGAGACTCTAAAGCAGGATAGAAGAAAACTGATGTAATATACTAAGAAACTGTTGAACACCATAAAGCATTCAGGAAAATTGTGTAATATAAGGCACTGTTCCTTTGTTCAAGATATCTCTAGAGCTACTTGGGGCAAGGTGAGCATGTTTCAAACAATCAGAGAACAGAGGAAATATGTGACTAAATACTGAATAGTGCAGTAACCTCTGTGAGGTCTACAGGAGATCAGAGAGCAGAGATATCACTGTGTGTTAGAGGCATTAGGGTAGGCTTTATGAAAGAGGTGGAATATAGCTTGTGCTGAGCATAGATGAGAGCTAGAAAGATGGAGAACATCTGAGGAAGTCGGAGGATCACAGCTCAACAAAAAGTCGGACAGGCACTGACAGGCAACAGCTAGAATTTCAGAATCATAGAATTTAAGCTAGAACAGTAGAGGTCATCTAGCCCAAGCCCTTCATCATACTGGGGAAGAACCTGAGGACAAGAGAAATTCAGTGACTTTCTCCAAGTCACACAGAGAAAACCTTGAATCTGAGAATGTCTAGAAGTAGACAAAACCAAGTTCATTTCCTTCTAGTCTCTTTCCAGAAAGGTAGGTCTAATTTCAGAGTCAGGAAGATTTGGATTCAAGCCTTGCCTCTGATACAAACTAGTTATCATTTAACTTTTCAGGCAGTTCGCTAAGACTGTGACTGGCCTTGTTCGAATGGGATTTTTCATTGGGGAGTGCTTTACACCCATGAAATAATAGACCTATATGCCCTCTTCCCTTCCAAAATACTAAAGGTATGGCTTCATTCGGGCCAGGGACTGTTCTTCAGCAGAACTTCTTTTTCATTTCCACTCATAGATGTTTTCTCTTTTTCTGGATGTTGCTTGATGTCGTTTTCAAATCACTATTGATGTCCAAAACTCTTAGGGGAAAGTCCATAAGAAATTTTGTGCAATATCATTTTTATAGAAGACTCAAAATGGGAAAGGCAGTATGTAGGAACACTGAAAAAAAGTTAAATTCCTTATTTTTGGAAGATTATTTTTTATTATTTATAATATTATTTATATTATTCCTAAAGAATAAATAAGTTTCTTATTTGCTTCTATCAACTATCTTATTATTGGGGCACCACCTCCACCCCAAGGATGTCAAAGACTATATATATATATATATATATATACACACACATCAAAATATCCATTGTAACATCTTTTATGATGGTCAAAAAGTGGAAGCAAATGAGTATCCATTGGCAACAAAATTGCTTGCTAAATTATGGTATATGAACACAATGAAGTATTATTGAGCTGTAAGAAACAAGGCATATGAGGAATTCTGAGAAACATCACAAGACATTTATGAACTGATATTGAATAAATTATAGTGAAGATAAATATGTATTTGTTATATATACACGTACAATATGATGACCTCAATAATGTAAGTGAAAAAAATAATACAAAAATGTCAGAATTCAGACTAATTACTAATCTTTCAAGAGCTAATTTTGGTTCCAGAAGCCTAATGATGAAATGGACTTCTCTTGGTGAAGAGGTGATGAACTACAGGTATGGAATGTTGCATATACTGTCAGATGTGATGGACTTAGAAGAGACACCCTAGGATGGATGTACAATGCCACTAACAAACATATCCTCCTCACTAAATCCAGGAGCTTTTTTTCTGTCCAATTTAAATCTTCAATCTCCTTGTGGCATTTGACACTGTAGCCCACCCCCTTCTGCTTTGTTATAGTTCTCTCATAAGCTCTCTGCTCCTTTTCTGGCTCTTTTTCTTAGTACTCATTTTCAATCATTCCTGTTTCAGCCCTGGTCCTGTCTTTCTGGATTTCAAAACAATTCCCCCACTATTACTGCCCCATTCTGGGACTTCCCTCACGTACCTGGAACAGCCTACTCTCAGGCAACCTGCTCACCCTTCACAAGAACCACCTTTTTTCCTCCACTGGTGAGTTCATTTTGCAGAAGTTCCCAGGCCAACCTGTCTTCTTTCCATTCCTAGATCTGTTTCTGACTTTCTGGACTAGACAACTAAGCCTGTTCATTAAACCTTCATTTAACTCATCCCTACTCTTTTCTCCTTCCTTCCTTCCTTTTTTCCATCATTGATATTTTCCATGGTACCAAGCTAGACATCATTCTCTTTTCTCTCTGAACTCTATTGCTTTGTGAGCTCATCCACTCCTCCAGCTTCAATGATAACAACTATGCAAATAACCAACAAATTTTATATATATATATATACATATTATATTGCATGATTTATATATAATACAATTATATATATAAATTATATATTATACATATTATATATATAAATTGTGTATATATATATAAACATGTATATGTATTTATGTAGACAGGGAAAGAACTTCACTTTCATGTTTCCAGCTGCCTTTTAGCCATCTTCACCACAATATCCCACCAGAAACTCCAACTCAACATGTCCAAAATAGTGCCAATCATCTTCCCTTGAAAACCTGCCATTCCTCCTGCCCCTGACTTTCTCATTTCTGTTGATGCCTAAACCATCCTCTCATTCACCAAGGCTTGTATCTGTGGAGTCTCCTCTAATTCTCACATTCCACATCTCATCAGGTGCTAAGAGCCACATGTCCAAGTCCCTACTACCACTCATACACAACAAGGCAGCTAGTTGGCTTGGTGGATAGAGCGCTGCGCAGGGAATCAGGAAGACCTGGTTTATGTCCAGTCTCCAACACTGCCTCTATCCACTGAACCAAATGTTGAGGCATATTCAAATCTTCATGATCCCATTTGGGGTTTTCTTGGCAAAGATACTGGAGTGGTTTGCCATTTCCTTCTCCAGTGCATTTACAGATGAGGAAACTGAAGGGTTAAGTGACTTGCCCAGGATCACACAGCTGATAAGTGGGAGGTTACTGGAGTAGAGAGGCAGCATAGGGCGTGGAGTCAGGAGGACCTTAGTTCAAATCTGACCTCAGAACTTAATTCTTGCCCCTGCTCCTTAATTCAATTCAGATCAATTCAGTTCAGCTCTCTGAATCATAGACTCTCATAGCTGGGCTGTCCTCTCAGATTATACCTAGCTCATCCCATAACTGAACAAAAATGCCTCTACAGCACCTTGAGGAATGTCCAACAAACCTTTGCTTGGAGATCTCCAGTAAAGGAGAACTAACTGCCCCCAGACCTGCCTATTGTATTATATGAGCAGTCTAATTTTGAGAAATTTTTCCTCACCTCAAACCTAAAGTTTTGTCTTTACAGATTTTTTGCCCACTGATGCTAATTCTACTTTCTGAGGCCAAGATAAACAAATTATATTCCTCTTCCATATCTTAGCCCTTCACATATTTGAAGAACTATCACATTTCTCCTACTAGTATTTCCTTTTCATACTCAAACATTCAGAACAAACATTCCCAGTTTCTTTGGTGGATAACGATGATGATGATGATGATAGATAACATTTACGTAGCATTTACTATCTGCCAAACACGGTGTAAGTGTTTTTACAAATATTATCTCATTTGAACCTCACAGTAACCCTGAGGTTCTATTGTTATCCTCATTTTACAGAAGAAGAACCAAGAGAGACAGAGGTTAAGTGACTTGCCTAGGGTCACACATCTGGTAAATGCCTGAGGCTGGATTGACACTCAAGTCAAGACCCAGTCTTCTAGCCCAGTATTGTGTCATCTAGCTACCTATTCTCATAGATTACAATTTCAAAAACCTTCACCATTTTAGTAGCCTTTGTCTGGACAAGCTTCAATTTGTCAATGCAGGTTCATAAAATGGCATGCCCAGAACCAAATATAGTACACCAGGTGTGGTCTAATTTCAACAGAATATAGTCAGACTACTGCTTCTCTAATCTTGAACAATATTCTTTCTATATTATCTTCAATCACATTAGGGCAGCTAGGTGGTGTGGTGGATAGAGCACCAGTGCAGGAGTCAAGAGGACCTGAGTTCAAATGTCACCTCAGACACTTGACACTCACTAGCTGTATGACCTTGGACAAGTCACTTAACCCCAATTGCCTCATCCTGGGTCATCTCCAGTCATCCTGATGGACATCTTCTCACTGGATTCAGATGGCTCAGGAGGAGAAGTGAGGCTGGTGACCTACACAGTCCTCCTTTACTCAAAACAAAGTCAAGTGCAAGTCATGTCATCATTTCTGATGGCATGGTCTTCTTTAGCAACAAAAGACAAACACAAACACACACACACACACACACACACACTCGCATTAACTCTTTCAGTTGCCATATTGCACAAATGATGCATATTGAATTTGCCATTCACTATAAAAATCCCCAAATCTTTTTTCACACAAGCTATTATGTAGATCAGCCACCTCCATTTTGGACTTGTGAAGTTGACTTTTTGAATCTGTGAGGTATTATATTTGTTCCCATTGAATTTAATCTTTTTAGATTCCAGAAAATGATCTAAAGTGTCAAGATCTTTTATTTCCTGATAGTTTGAAAATAGGTTAAATTTATATTTCTTAACAATTTGATAAGCATGCCAGGTCATTGTTACTAATGTTAAAGGTCACAGGACTAAACAAAGACCCTGTGACTCAAAAAGATTCTGTGACTCTAAGCTCAGTGTCTTTCTACTTCTTTTACTATATTTTAGTTCCCCCCGCCCCATGTCCAGGAGGCACACTTCACTGGGGACTTCCTTCCAAGTTGGTACCAAACCATTAATGACTACACTTTGGGTCCATCCGTTCAACCAGTACTAACTCCATCTAGCTCCTCTCATCTAGTCTAGATCTCTCCACATTTTTCTCAAGAGGAGCATGAGAGACTTTGTGAAAAGTTTAATACTCCTCCTTAAACCTTTAATTGCCTACTGAGAAATAACTCATTTGATAAGGAGTCCTAAATAAGGTATACTGGAACATGAGAGGGAAAAAATGGAAGGCATAGGTGGCTTCTTTGAGAAGCAAATTCTTGCTGAGTTAGCTTGATTCTTGAAGGGATCAGGGAAAGTCAGCCTCATTATAACTCTTTCCTAAGGGGTCTGCATACAAATGGGAGCATGTTTTACCATGGCCTCATGGAGCTAATGAAATAAAAAGGAAAGTAAATGTTTAGAAATTGATTTAACAGGATCTATACTCAGGAGTCAGTTACGGAGCAGAAACGTTCCAGTGGTCTAATTGGACCCACAGTCAATTGCAAACATCAAATGTTTCTGGGTAAATGATAAAGTGTTCTGTGTATAGTCAGCTCTGTGTACATAGCTGGTTTAGAAGAAGCTGGGTTCTGTTAAGTGGAGCTTTACAGCATGATACAGTTGAAGGACATGGGGGCCCCCTTTTACAGGCAAAGCCCACTTCCTTGGGCCAGTTGGCAGGGAATACTGTGTAGGAACCCACCCTAGATGAATCCTCATTAACCCTGAACAATTTTTCCCCAGTCTAAGTAAATGTAGAGTGGGAAGCAGGGAGGTCATCAGAAATAGATAAGAATTCACACTTTGGGGAGACTAAGGCATATTTTTAAAATATCAAATACCTCTGAGAAGAACAAAGCCATCCAGGCTGTCTGTAAAGGAACGCTGGACCCACATCACATCACAGGCAACTCAAAGGCAGCCAGCACAATTGTGCAAGCGCTTTGCCAAATAGCTCAATGCTGCTGATGGAAAAAATTATCCTCAGTACATTGGCATCTGGAGTCTGGGTCTGCCATCCAAGAAAGGAGAGAGACTGTAAGAGTGTAGTCGACTTGTTCAGTTCTAGCAGCCCTAGAAGAAATCTGGGGTGACTTAATTAGTAAGACATACACACAGGAAAAGGAAAAAGAGAGGGAGAAAAGAAAGATAAGCTAGAGACAGGCATTTGTTTATAGTGATCCCCTCCCCAAAGAATAAAAATAAGAAAATTAAATGTAAGATTATCTTGTAAAAAAGATCCTCCCTTCAACACCCCATCTTCTACCCCAGAGGGGCTATGTGTATATGAGTGTATATATATATATATATATATATATATATATATATATATATATATATATATATATATATGTATGTATGTATGTATGTATACAAAATACAAAATAACTGTGGTCCCTATTCATAAAGAATTTTGGAAGACTGGAGATTCCAACTTCTGTTGGACCCTGGAAGGAGGGGCCAGTATTGGTGAATGCAAAACTCCATGTTTTTATAATTATCTATCCCTTTTACTCATCCAATGTAAACATTCACCCCAGTGAAGAAGAAATACCGAGAGGTGAAATAGGGTGGGATGGCCAACCACTGGAGAGCACCCATCCAAAATGATGAAAAATGGACTGATTTGCAAAGACCAGAAAATAACTTCAATAGGTCAGTGGGTAGACCCAGCTTCCTGTTTAGTACAAAAATCAAGGACTGTACTAAAAGGGTTTTCTTTGCAACTAAGGCAGTGCTCTCCCCTGCAAACCCAAGTCTCTGAGCTTATTTGGAGGAGGAGTTCAATCCTCCCAAGTATTCCTTCAGAAGACAATTGTAAGACATCATCACATGTCTGAACCATCTCAGGATAAAAAATAAGACGTTTTCTTTCGAGGTAAGGACTGGTCTTTTTGCCTTTTAACAAACAGAAAAGCATTTGGCCTTTAAAAAATGCTAAGTTAGTCCTCAGTAATCCCCTTTGCTAAGCTTGGGCAGAATTGTTTAAGAAATAAAGAATTTATCAACACATGAAAATAGCATAGGGCACACATGTTGTTTACCAATTAAAACCTAGAAGAAAATTAATAAGCACCAAAAGTGGAGGTCTACATCTCCTTGTGCATAATGTGCATGTATATACATTCATTTCTGTGGACAGTCATAGAGTAATCTTCTGTATGCTTCTAGTCACTGAACAGCTCATATTCCTTAGAATTTAAAAAGTTTTTTGGGATGGATGCTACAAGGGGCCCGTCCTTCTGGTAACCGGAGCTGGAATTAACATGGGGTGACTTAGCTTTTCCTAGGGCACTGAAGTCTGGAATGGGACAAGAACCAGGCCATGTCCTCAGGGTCCAGTCTCAGTAGGGTCCATGTTTGTGAGGTTTGCCTTTCCACATCCCACCTTGATACTACTCTCTGAACCAATAGTTTGCCTTCCTCCCACCAATTGTTTTTTACACCAAATGAAAACATTTCAAGTTACAGCTCTAGTAATAATTATGCTTCAAAACTCCTCCAAGTTCAAAATACCTATTCCATTGAGTACAACTTCATCCCAGGACCTGGGTTTGAATCTCATCTCTTCCACTTGACCCCAGGCAAGCCAATTCACATCTCTGTAACCCTGTCTCTTCATCTTTAAAGCAGGGATAATAATAGGACCTATTTCACAGGGTTGTTGTGGGGATAAAATGAGATAATGTACATAAAGTGCTTTGCAAACCTGGAAGAACAGTAAAAATGTCAGCTGCTATTATCATTATTGCCAACCTTACAGAGTTTTTATGAGGATCAAATGGGATAATGTATGCAAAGCACTTTGTAAATCAGAGATCACTTTATCAATGCCAGGTCTGAGGGGCCTTCTCAGATCATCCCCAGCTGGGAGAGCCTCATCCCTCGTCTGACCTCACAGAACGTTGTACAGAGTTAGCATTTATATAATGCTTTACATTTATTTTCTCATCTGATCCCCACCAAAACCTTGTGAAGTTGTTGCCATTATTATCTCCATTTTACAAATCAGGAAACTGAGGCCAAGAGTTTAAGTAACGGAGTGACTGTGACAAAGTGCAGACTTAAGGCTTCCTGACTCCAAGGTCATACTTTATTCATTCCATCACCTTTCTGCCAATGTAATAGTCTTTGTTATATTAATCTGTGAATGAACATATCCCCCCAATAGACTTTAAACTGATAAGGGCAGGGGGTTTCTCTTATTTACCTTCACATCTCCCTCAGCGAGCAGGCAACTGATAAAAGGTACTAAATGAATAAATGAATGAAAGAATGAGTCATTTCACCCAACCCAATGTCATACCTATTCCCATGGGTGTCCCTGTGATGAAATGTCTGCTGGCAGGCGATGAAAACCAATAACCTTAAGAGGAAGGGGAAAAAGCAACTAAAATCACTAAGCTGAACTTTTAAACTTTATAAAAATCCTTCTCTTTGGTGATGTATTGCATTTGCTAAGGGCATAATGGTGCCTCAAGGTCTTTCATTAGGTAAAGTATGCTGACATCATCTACAAGAAACCAAGTTCAAAGTCAGTATCTGTGTATTCAAACCAACAATACCATCCTTAGTAACAGACAGTCACCAAAAAGCTATAAAGTCATAGAAAATTAAAGATGGAGCAGGATCCCATTAGTGGAAATTTATTCTTTTGATATAAAGCAGTAGCATTTTCAGTCATCTTCTTTGAAACGCAAATGCTCCCAGATTGGTAACAAGGTGCAATCGGTCCTTGAAAACTTGTTATAAATTAGTTTATAAAACACCTTATTGGAAGTGTGACAGCTTATTTTGAAGTTTAAGGAATTGCCAAGGAGAACTGCCTAGGATGACGCAGACAGAGTAGGGATAAAGAGCAATGGTAAGGGAAGGTGAAGGCATTGATTGACTCAATGAACTTATGTTTAGCATCCACAACATACAGAGGGCAGTGTTAGAAATAAAAATAATAATTGCTAACATATAGACAGCTCTTGCTATGTACCAGGCACTGTGCTAAGCTCTTTATGATTACTATAATAATCCTGAAAGGTCAGTGCTATTTTTATCCTCATTTTTCACATAAGGAAACTGAGTCAGACAAAGGCTAAGTGACTTGCCCAGGGTCACACAGCTAATGAATGTCCGAGGCTGGATTTGCTTTTGGATCTTCCTTATTCCAAGCCCAGTGCTCTATCTATCCATTGTTCCACATACCTGCCCCTGGGTTGGGGGAAGATAACTTTACAATATGATAGATTAAGATAAGATGTGTACACACATAAGTAAAATGAAAATTTAGCACTTTATAAGTGTATAATGGACAAATGGCCCACTTCACAATTTTGCCTAGGACTAGTTCTACATAGTAAATAAGTTTTTTTATCAACCTGTGTGTAAATCAGGTTTGTCAGGCTAGGAGAGTGTAATGTTAATGAGAGTTAAAGATCTTCCCCACCCATTAAAGAATTTGCGGATCAAAGCAAGTTTGATTAGGGAAGATTTGTTTTGTAAGAAGGCCAACCCTTTTGTTAATTTCTAATGAGGCACTGGTTCTCAAGGGCTGTGATTCCCTCTGGCTCTGAAAAGTGTATATACACTCTGAGGTGATGTTTTGTTTTAGGGCTTACTTGTTGGAAGTTTTTGTTTGGACAGATGAGACTCTGGGTAGCCACTAAGGAGCTGCTACTGCCGCCCCACTTTGAAAACCCAGATGTTGATGCTTCTATTAACTATGTATGTAGGTATGGTCAGATAGTTGGATCTGTCTGTTGACCTATAATGTATGCATTGCTTATAGTCAGACAGCTGTTAGCCTTGTCTGTTGTTTTTTATTTTTCTGTGTTTTCCCTGAAGTTCAGGGTGCTGACTTTTTCCCCAGAACTAAGTGAATGATATGCGTGCTTCGTTAAAGTGATTGTTGCTCCCTCAAAAGTTGCTTTCCTTTTAGAAAAGCAGATCTAAGAACCTGTACAGCAGCCCTCCTGTGTATGTTGGGGTCCTTGTTGACACAGATAGTGCAACAAGTATACTCTATGGAAAATGAAACAAACCTCTTTTAAAAAGTGACTAGTGCTGGATTGTGCTGGTTTTATTCTCTTTTCTTTTTTCGTGTGCTCAGTTGATTGAATATTTTAGTTGTGCCAGGCAGCATTGACTGGATGACATTTCACATACATTGGGCTTCTGTCCCTCCTGGCACACATGCAAGTGCAACAATAGCCTCAGACAAAAGAAAACCCAGCAGCTCTTGCTGAAAGTTCTCTGAAGTTTGAGCTAGCCAAGGTGATTGAGTCTAGGAAAAGAGGTGTGAAAGGATAGCATGGTTAAGCTGTGACACACATCCCCAACACCTCCCCCCCACCCCCACTGCATTCTCTTTCTGTAGTGAGTCTTGGGTCTTTGTGTTCTCATGGTTTCCGTGCACGTACAACCTGAGCCCAAACGTTGAGGTTGAGTTAACATTATTAATGCAACATTAGCAAAGAAGGATAACAGCAATTATGTGTCCTGGCAATCGATGTCTTTGGACAACCTTCCCCTAAATGCCTCAGTCTTATGGTTTGATGCTGACCCATAAAATGCATCACAACGATCCAAAATAAGGGAAAGGCATAAAAATAAAGCTCGTCACCAAATCATTTGGAAATGAAGTAGAATCTGGACTGGCTTTAACTCAACGTGCAAAACCTCTATAAACTCAGGTTCGAGACATGACCCTTCTTTTCATTATTTTTTATGATATCTTTTAAATATGCAAGGAAGACAATTGAAAAATGATTCGCTCTGCCAGATCATGAGTCCAAAGCTAAAACATTCCTATAATCAAGCATCAGAGGGCTGGAAGGGACCTTTCAAAGTTATTCAGTCAATCCTTCCAATAGCTAGAGACTTTCTTTCATAAAAATATCTCTGGCTGCAGGAATGTCTCCACAACTCTAGAATGCTCAGAAGAGCAAACTTTTACAGCTATAAAGGACCTTAGGAACCAGCTAGTCTCACCTTCTTACAGATGGGGAAACAAAGGCCCACAGAGGTGACATGAGATGCTTAAGGTCATGGGTGTGGTAAAAGGCAAAGCTGGGATTTGAATTCATATTAATGAGTCAACAGGCATTTACTAAGCATTCTCCAGTCATCCTGATGAATATCTGGTCACTGGATTCAGACAGCTCTGGAGGAGAAGTGAGGCTGGTGACCTGCACAGCCCTCCCTCACTCAAAACAAAGTCAAGTGCAAGTCATGTCATCATTTCTCTGATGGCATGGTCTTCTTCAGCAACGAAAGACAAATGCACTAAGCATTTACTATGTGCCAGGCCCTGGGCTAAGAACTGAGGAGGCAAAAACATTCCATGTTCTCAAGAAGCTCACAGTCTATAGAGGAGACAACATGCATACAACCATGCCTATGGGACAAATGGAGAGAGAAAGGACTGGAACGAAAGAAGATTAGGAAAGTCTTCTTGCAGGAGGTGAGATTTTTAGGCTGTAAAGGGAAGATAATTAGGGAAGCCAGGAGGTGGAGATGGGGAGAAAACTCAGGCATGGGGAACAGCCAACGTACATACACAGTCAGGAGATGGAGTGTCTTATGTGAAGAGCATGGAAACTAGTGTCGCTGGATCGAAGAAGATGTGGTTGTGGGGGCAGGAGAAAGAGTACGGTGTAAGAAAAGTGGAGAGGTTGAAAGGGGCCAGATCGTAAAGGGCTTTAAAAGGCAAACAGAGGATTTTATGTTTGAACCTGGAGTCACTGATGTTTATCGAATAGTGGAGTGTGTGTGTGTGTGTGTGTGTGTGTGTATGTGTGTGTGTGTGTGTGTGTGTCTGTGACATGGTCAGAGACTTGCTTTAGAAGGCTCATTTTGACAGATGAGTAGGGAAAGACTCAAGGCACAGTGATCAACCAGGAGGCTCTTACAAGTATGAAGTGATAATGACTCACACCAGGGTGGTGACAGTGCCAGAGAGAAAGAGAAGGGTGCAAGAGATGTAACGAAGTAAAATGAACAGGCCTTGGCAACAGTTTGGATGTAAGGGATGAGAGTGAGTAAGGAGTGGAGGATGACATATAGGTTGTGAACCTGGGTAACTGGTTCCACTGGAACCACAATAGGAAGGGTAAGAAAAAAGAGCATATAAGAAGAAAGATGAGTTGTATACCTTTATGATGTCCACAGAACATAATAATAACTAGTATTTATGTAGCATTTTAAAGTTTGCAAATTACTTGGCAAATACTATGTCATTTGATACAACAATCTTGAGAAATGGATGCTATTATCCACACCATTTTATATAGGAAAAAGCAGGAATACAGAGAATAAGTCATTTGCCTGAGTTTACACAGGTAGCCAGTGTCTGAGGCTGGATTTGAACTAAGGTCTTCTTGACCCCTAGCCCACCACTCTGTCTCCTACAATACTGGACATCCAATTAAAAGTATCCTCTAAGCAGGTGAAATTTCCAAACGAGACTTCAGGAGAGAGGTTAGGGCTGCATAGATCAGTTTGAGGATCGTATGTAAGGAGATGACGATTGAATCCAAGGGAACTGATGAAATCATTATTGTTCATTCATTCCAGTTATGTCTAACTCTTCATGATCTCATTTGGGGTTTTTGTGGCAAAGATATGGGAGTGGTTTGCCATTTCCTTCTCCAGCTCATTTTACAGGTGAGGAAACCAAGGCCAACAGAGTTAAGTGACTTGCCCAGGGTCACTTACGTAGTAAGTTTCTGAGGCCAGATTTGAACTCAGGGAGATGAGTCTTTCTGACTCTAGGCCTAGCACTCTAGTCACTGGACCACCTAGTCGAATAGTATGAGTGTATGTTTGTCCTTCGTTGCTGAAGAAGACCGTGCCATCAGGGAAATAATGACATGACTTGCACTTGACTTTGTTTTGAGTGAGGGAGGGTTGTGTTGGTCACCAGCCTCACTTCTCCTGTAGAGCCATCTGAATTGAGTGACCAGATATTCATCAGGATTACTGGAGACGACCCAGGATGAGACAATTGGGGTTAAGTGACTTGCCCAAGGTCACACAGCTAGTGAGTGTCAAGTGTCTGAGGTGAGATTTGAGCTCAGGTCCTCCTAACTCCTGCACTGGTGCTCTATCCACTGGACCACCTAGCTGCCCCAACCAAATAGTATAGAGGGAGAAGAAGGAAATAGTAGGACAAAGGCGTTAGCAAGCATGACTTGTATGAAGGTCCAGCAAAGAACACTGAGAAAGAGTAATCAGATAGCTGGGAAGAGATAGGAGAGTGGTGTCCTGAAAATACAGAGAGGAGAGATTATGAAGAAAGTAATGGACAGTGCAAGAAACTAGAGAAATACCAAGGATGAAGATTGTCAAAATGCCTTTACATTTGACAACTCAGAGAACTTTTGGTAACTTTGGAGAGACCAGTTCCAGTTGAATGGTGAGAAGTCAGACTACAGAGTTCTGAAGAGAGTGATAGGAAAGGGAGGGGAGGCACTTAATGTAGATTGATTTCCCAATGAGTTGAACCACAAAAGGGAGGAGAGATATGGGATGATAGCTAATGAGGATAGATAAAGTCCACCAAAAACGTGTTCTCTTTAATCATACTTGATACGTATATATCACTTTACAAAGCTCTCTCTTAACAGCTGCCTTGTAAGGTGGGTAATAAATGTTGTTTCTCAGTGGCGTCCAACTCTTTGGGATTCCATTTGGGGTTTCCTTGGCAAAGATACATTTTGACATTTCCTTTTGCAGCTCATTTTACAGATGAGGCAAGCTGAGGCAAAGAGGTGATTTGCCCAGGGTGACACAGTTAGTAAGCATCTGGGGCTGGATTTGAACCCATGAAGATGAGTTTTTCTGGTCTCAAGTCCAGTGCTCTATTCACTGTACCACTTTGCTGCCCTTGGGTAACATTATTCATTATAAGCACCATTTTCCTGACAAAGTATCTGAGGAGTAGAAAGGTGTGGGACTTGCACTTAACTACACAAAAAGCAAGCCATAGAGGAGGGACTCCAAAAGCCTTCATTGTTTTTAGTGCTCTTTTCACGTAACCATGCTTTTTCACAGAAAATCAGTCTCCGATGTTCTCAAAGAATTCATCATCCCTTGTGACAGTGAAAAACATGAACTTATGGAAGGCTCATGGCAGGTTCCAACTGGATGGGAGGTTCAAAGATATCATGCCCAGAGTGTGCAGCATTGGAAAGAACTCTGAATCCTGAATTAAGAACCTGAGTTCAAATCCTAACCCTGCAAAGGACTGGCTATGTGATCTTGAGTAAGCTTCTCAATGTGTCTTCAAACCACTTTCCTTACTAGTAAAATGAGAGGATTGATCATGGGGAGTGATCTTAAGTGATCTTCCAGCTCTAAATCTACTTTACAAATGAGAACGAATGTTAATTTAATGAGTTGTTTGGCAACAAAAAGGAGGATGGATACTTGAAGAAAGATGGAGTTTTGGGGGTGAAAGATCAGAGGAGAAAATTATGGCACTATGGAGCTTTACCAATAAATTAATCAGTCTTTATTGAGCATGATGAAGGAGTCCTCAAGGAACTCACAGTCTAGTTGGAAAGAAAGAGTGATCCAAGTTAAATCCATAAGCATTTATTAAGCACCTAACAGGTTCCAGTCACTGTGTTCAGCACTGGGGATAAAAAGAAAGGGGGAAAAATAGTCTCTGTTCTCAAGATGCTCATGGTCTAATGTGGAGGTTATCCTGGTGAAACAATTATGGAACCATGCCAGACAACGACACATGTAATTAAGTGCTTATCTGGAAAAGATGCTGGAAAAATAATAAGTGCTGTGTATGTCTCCACTGTTCCTTTTCCCTTCCCCCACTACATGTCCCTTAGTATTATCTGTCAAGTGATCCCACGACCACCAGGCATGAAATTCCTGAGAGACGATGATCTACCACAGAGAGAACGTCTAAGTTCTGACTGGATTGGCTCTTAATGATGTAAGTGGAACCTCTCATTCGCTTGGTTCTGTACATTGATATAGCAATATAATACATAGTTTGTGTGAGGCTAAGCTGAGGTTTGGGTTTGACCTGATTACGGTGCTCTGCTGTAATTACAGATGAAAAGACCATGATCTAGACATCCTGTGCAGTGATTCCATCCATCAGACTTCTCATCCAGCTCACAGCTAAGGATACTTTTGTGGCTATGATCTACAGGACATGTGAGCACCATGAAACTGCTAGGGTAGGAGCCTTCCCAAGTGTTTTGGTTCGGCATGTATTGATACCACACTGGTCTGTTTCCCTGCCTGATTTTGCAAGTCAGTCCTTTGTTGCTGAGCACCAAGATTTCTATGATAACTACTCCAAGAGCTGACCCTCTGATTTCTGGGTCTCCTCCTGCCTCTATCTTGCACATAGCAAGGCAAAAATACATTTTCCAATAGGGTTATTCACTGGTTGAAAAACATTCAATGTCTCTCTAATTCCTGCCCCATTGAATCTAAACACCTTTTTAAAGAACTCTACAGATAAACTGTCTCCACTTTACTTTCAATTTTTCTTCCTGTTGACTCTCCAGAAAGTATCCTCTGATGGATTTAGGTCCATGTCCTCACTGTCAAGTAGGCTCTGCTCATTCAATAGAATGTCATCCCTTTGTTCCCTTTGCCTGTCCAAACGCCTAATTCATACTCCCCAACCACCATGAAGCTTTGCACAGTCAACCTGGTTCTTATGATCTCCCCCCCTTTCTAAAAGCACAGAATATTTATACTCTGCTCATGGGTAATATATATATATATATATATATATATATATATATATATATTTAATATATACACACAGTTTAGTGTTTAATTATATGCTGTCTTTCACATGTTTTAGCCTTGTCTCTCTAGCTAGACTGAGGTCAGAACCATATTTTATATTTATTGAATATCTCCCTGACTATTTGTCACTGGCCTAGGCCCTTTTTTCTGTTTCTCTTTTACCCAGGAAACCTGAAGGTCTTCCTCTCCCAGTTTGATTTATTTTTTAAATAAAAAGGTCATCCTTTGAGCAACTACTTGAAGAGGTCTATTCATTGAATGACTGTATCTCCCTCAAAGTGAGACTATGATAAGACCTTAGCCTAAAATGGCAAGAGTCTCCCATTGCACCCTGGGCCATCTCCAGTCATCCTGATGAATATTAGGCCACTGGATCCAGATGGCTCTGAAGGAGAAAGTGAGATTGGTGATTTTGCACAGCCCTCCCTCACTTAAATCAAAGTCAACTGCAAGTCATGTCACCATCTTGATGACATGACAAACACAGCTACAACAACCTACACTCTTTCTATGATCTCATGAACTTTGATGGGTTCAGCTATTATCCTTATGCACAGGACTTCTCAATCTACATATTCAGAACTTGAGTCTCTCCCCTTTGCAATCAAACCTTCTGACAACAGCTAGATTGTTATTCCTAAAGTACAGGTCCCATCAAGTCACTTTTCTGCTTAATAAGCTCCACTAATTCCGTTACCTCTAGGATAAAAAGCCTTCTCTTCTCTTTGAAATTTAAAGTCTGTGGTCAATAGATAAACAGTCAATAAGTATTCATTAAATGTCAGTCACTTTGCTAAACCCTGGGGACATACATTTTAAGAAAAGTTAGTCCTTGCCCCCTGGAGCTCATACTCTAATGGAAGAAGACAGTACATGAAAGAGAAGGAGCCACCCAAGGGTCCCTGACTTGGGAGTGTGTGTAATGTTCATGGAGTTGAAATTAAGCTGAATAGCTAATGGAAAATGAAATTACCTGGAAAGTTCTGAGCTTTGGGAGTAGCTTAATTCTCCTCCCTCCTGCTACCCCATCCATTAGAGAACATATAGAGCATCAAAGGTAGAACAATTTCCATGATGATGAGATTTTAGGTGGTGAGCTTATCCTGAGGAAAGTTGCAACAGTTTTTCCAGTGCAATTTTGTGTACCTCCAGCTCAATGTTATATTAACTATGGCATACTAACCCTCTCTCCTTGAAGGCTGAAGCCTCTGAGTCACAATTGTCCTCACTCAGCCAACTCCTGGGAGAATTTAATATCCATATAGATGCTGTCTCATGTTCTCTCATCTCCCAGTTCCCCAGTCTCCTTAAATCCCATGACCTATTCTCCACATCAGTCACACATAGGGATGGCCACACATTTCATCTTCCCATTTCCCCACAAGGAGCACTTTCCTAATTAGAAATTCCTGCATGCTCTGGCATATCACAACCTCCTCTCATTTTCTCTCCATGCCTTCTACGTTATCCTTTGCCTTCATTGAGAACTTCCATTGTCTGCGCTCATCAGACATTTCTCAGGTCACTCTTGCTCTCACTTCGTAGGGTTTTCTCCCCACCCTCAACTCTGTAGTTAGCCATTTCAGCTCCATATGGTCCTCTACTGTTGAGTCTTATCCTCTTGTACTCTCCATGCTCTTCTCTCGCCAAACCGCAGTCCTAAAACGCTTCCACCCTCTGCCTCTTCGATTCATTTTCATGAGCTGCTAAATGAAATTGAAGGAAATTCCATAACTCTGCTGACTAGAATATTACAAATTCATGTATCCAACCTCAACTGGGCTCTCGCTATAGTAAAAAATTCCTTTTCTTCCTCCCTAATTGATTCTCTATCTCACTCCCCACAAGTTATTCCAAACCTTCTCTTACCTTCTCAAATTCCATTTCTTTCAGCTGAGGAAATTACTTTTACTTTCCTGAAGTAATTTGAGGGTATTTAATGTGAATTCCTCCTCCCATCCTCTTCATCCCCAAATCCCTTGATATTATGTCCCAGTCTTTCCTCCTCTCCTCCAGTCTGTGACAAAGAAGTGACCTTCCTCCTTTTCAGCTGCCCTACTAGGGACCTTGACCCCCTCCCTTCTTATCTTCTCCAATAGACTGCGTTCTCAAACATCCCGTCACAAATTTTCCACCTCTCACCATCAATATTCCCTATTGTTTTCAAACATGCCCAAGTTTCTCTCATCCTTAAAATCTAGACTCCACTATATCTTCAAGCTACTGTTCTTTGTCTCTTTTCTCTTTCTCAGTCACACCTCCTTTGGGGGCAAGGAAAACTGCACACTCACAGTCTGTATTATCTCTCCTCTTAACCCTTTGCAGCCTGGTTTTGGACCTCATCATTCAATTGGAACTGCTTTCTCTAAAGTTATCAGTAATTACCAGTTTGATTGGATACAAGTGATGAGTGATTTTTCCTCATTGAAAGGTAATTAATATATGAAATGAATAGAGGATTATAATAACCCATTGCTTTCCTCTACATATGCTGCACCTTGACCTAATATTTTTATGATAAAAAATTTTGCTTACTTTAAATCTCTAAATCTGACAGTTGTTTTTTTTTTTATCTTTATTGTTCTCAACTTCTCTGCTGCATGTGAAATGGTTGACCATCCTCTCCTCTGCAATACTCCCTAACCTCTGGATTTGCATGAAGTTCCTCTCTCCTGGTTCTCCTCATACCTCTCAGACCATTTTCATTCTTCTTTGTTGGCCCATTGTCCTTAACTTACATCCTAACTGTTGATGTTCTGCAAGGTTCTACTTCAGGTTCTTTTCTCCCTCTCTGTATACTCTCTCTTGATAATTTCCTCAGCTCCCATGGGTGGAACCATTATCTTTCTCCAGATGATTCGCTGACATGTATATGTATGAAAGAGAGGGTTTGTGTGTATACATTTGCCCCACACACACATACACACACTCCCAGAATCCATCTCTCTCACTGATCTTCCATCAGCATCACAAATTTCCTAGTGGACATCCAAACTGGGTGTTCCAGAGTCATCTTAAATTGAACATGTCTAAAATGGAACTTATGTCCAACCCCAAACTCTCCCACCTTTGTGTTGAAGGAACCAGTATCCTTCTAGTATCCCACATTTGTAACCTCATTGTAGCCTGAGCATCATCCTGAGCTCTTCTCAATTACTCACTGCTTATAGCCAATCACTTACCAAATTTCAATGTTTTTACCTCTACAACGTTTCTCGTACCCAACCCCTTCTCTCCACTGATACTACTACCCTCCTCTTGTGGTCTATACCACTTCTCATGAGATTAGGACCACTGTCTTCTAATTGACCTCTCCGCTTCAAGTTGCTTCCCACTCTAGTCCATTGTATACTCTGCTGCCAAAGTAATTTTCCCTAAGTGCAGATCTCACCATGTGCTCTCCTATTCAGCTGGTTCTCCTAGTTTCCTATTACCCTCAGGATAAAATATAAACTTTTCTTGTTTAGTTTTTAAAGACTTTCATAAACCTACTCCCAACCTATCCTTTCAGCCCCAATGTATATTATGCCCTCTCCTATATTCTAAAATCCAGCCAAATCCCACCTCCTCACTTTTGAATCTGTCCTCCAGGCCTAGAATTCACTTTCTGTTTACTTCTGCCTCACAGAGTCTCTCTCATCCTCCAGGAGGCAACTCAAGCATCATCTTCTGAATGAAATCTTTCCTTATCTGTCCGTCCCCTTCCAGTCAAGATGGCTTACTTGCTGCTCCATACACACACTATTCATTCTTAACCCTTAAGTCTATTATTAAAATATTTTCCCTCCTCATCTCCACCTCTGGTAATCCCTAACTCCATTCAAGGCTCTGTCTAATTACTACCTCTTCTAACAGGCCTGTCTTTGCTGATTACTCCAGTGGTCAGTGATCCTCCACCTTCTTACCCTACCCCAGAAACAAATTTTATTTACTTTTTCATACAATTACTATTTAGTATATATGTGACTTCTCTCATCCCTAGCAGAGTACAAGCTTCCTGAGGTCAGGGACTATTTGATTTTTGTCTCCAGCATCTGAAAAAAAAAATAGTACTCAGACCTGTAATTTCACTGTGAGAAACTTCTGGTGTGAAAATTCCATCTGCTACTACATACCAGCAACCCCTGGGCAACTTTTGTTCTTCAGGAGTTGCCTGGGGATACCAAGATGTTAGGTAACTTCCCCAGGATTAACAATAAGCCTTCATACATGCTTGCTAATTGAAATTGATTTTGCATCTTTTATTACATGTCAAATTATTAATGGGAAGATTCACATATATACAGTGTCAGACTAGGTAAGAACTCCATTCAGTCCCTCACCCTCCTTCTATAGTACATAGAACAGTAAAATGGCAGAGCTCTGTGAAACTGTCTAGGTCATTGAATTCAACCACCCCATTTTATAGATGAGCCAATCAAGGCCCAAGGATATTAGGTGAGCCTAGAACTTGCACTTAGGACTCCATAAAACTGTGATCATGACTCTATTTACACCATAACTCCACTGGGCAGTGGTGGGTACCTCAGGGGTCATGCAATTCATCTTTATTAATTTACCAATAAATCATTTACCCAGAGGTATTATTAGGTAGGACTACCAGGCTTTGTCTCAGGGTCCCTAAATTTATACTTTTCTGACAGCATTTGTACTTCCTTTTTTGATAGAATTAATTATAATTAGCACCTAAATTAGCAGGAATAATTATTTTTAAAAATCACCATATTCCTTCATCTACCCAGGCTATCTTTGCATCAGTAGGCTCAAGATATCTCCCTGCCATGGTACAGAGCTCCAGGATCTCTTTTTGTCATGTGGCGTTGTGTCCCAAGGTCTAAGGTCTCTTCAGACATCTACCTCCCACCCTAACGTGTGTACCTTTAAATTTTGTTTTAAGGGCATAATGTGGTATGAACCCCAGGTGCCAAATTACTAGTTAAGGCTTTGAATTTACCTGCTTACCTGTTGCCTGAATGGTTGTTCAGTATTTATGCAATGGTTTCATGTGCCCATATTCTCTGCCTAAATGTTCTCAATTTTGGATTGTCCAGTTTTCAAAGGCATGGGTGTTTAACTCTCAACAAGGGCAATATTCATGTGTGCACATTGTGCTGGGAACATGGGACTTGGAGGCAGGAGGAACGAGGTTGGATCCCAGCCAGCTCTAAAATACACTAATTGTGTGACCTTGGGCAAATCATTTAATCACTCGGAGCCACAAACTAGTGCTATTGTGAGGACTATACTTTGTAAACCTTAAAAGACTCTAATAATGCTGCTAAACAAGAAGAAAGGAGATAAAGAAGAGGAGGAGAAAAATGGAGCAAGAGGAAGAGAAGGAAAAGGAGGAAGATATAGAAGAGAAAAATGAAAAGAGAAGAAGAAGAGGAGGAGGAAAGGAATGGAGGGAGGAGGAAAATGAAAGGATAAAAAGTAAGAAGAAGCAACTTCACCTCCGTTAAAGCTTTGTCTCATGATCTTGGAGACTATGGTTCTCCTGACCTTACCTCTATGTCCTCATATCCCGCCAATAGTTTTGTTTCTGGGAGGAATTAGATAACAGCCAATATTGAAATAATCAGAACCCCTCTGGAGAGAGCTCAGAAGTTTGGTGGCAAAGATATATGCTTCTTTTCTAGCAATGTGTGACTCAGCAGCCACAAGTTAGCATTTTGGAAATAGTTTTGGCTGATGGGGGAAATCATCCTGACATTATTGGGATTGTTATCTGTGAATGGAAATAAAGAGTCATTTGAGTAGAGACTGCGGTGGAAAGGAATGGACTTGGGTTGGATGGGGGGAAGCATTTAGTACAACATGGGAATGTTTCTTTAACTTATGCCTGTTTGGAAATCAATATTTATACACCAAGAGATCACATTAAAATGGTAAACCCCTATCCCACAATGGCACAGATTCTTAACCCTTCTATTCCTTGACATCTTGAGCAACTCTTGTACACATGTTCCTATATAGCCCTGAAGAGTGTGCTGGAGGCCTTCTTCAAAATTTGACATTACAAATAGATATAACCTATTCATCAGATGGCCCTTCCT